>CABFOW010001369.1:120050-137993 GCA_902141385.1 Timema californicum | reverse complement strand
GCTTCCTCCCTCATCCCTACCCTATTAGAGTAAATATTATAAATTATAAGTAATTATATATGCGTATATCCTAAACAGGTAGTGAGTGAAGTAAATAAATAAGTTCAGCATTAGCACAAATGAATTTATGTTGTAAGTCGTTTCCACAGCACGGCATAGGTATTTCATCAGCGGGAATTAACGTCCTTGCTCACGTCCTGCCAGCAGAACCTCTAAAACAGGTTTCAGATGAACACTGTATCAAAACAAGTTAAGTACCGCTATAAATATTCCGTCTAAGGATTGTCCGGAGTGTGGATCTGATAGTCATATATTTGAATACGTCAAAGATTCAATGTGGTTAAGGTGGGATGAAAGAAACGAGAGGCGAGGCGCTAGTATAGTCGAGCAGAAGTTCCGAAACGACAGAAACCAAGTATACTCTATTCACGTTAGGAATTACTCTCTGAAAGGTCTTTTTTCCTACCAATATCCTACTATATAATAGATTTCTGGTAGGGAAAAAGGCCTTTCAGAAAACAATTCCTACGGTGAATGGACTTAAATGTATAACTTTACTAGATGGAGTTGTCCGGTATTAGGAGAACAAACAAGGGAGGAGGAAAATACCAAGGCCGTAGCCAGCCAATAATTTCAGGGGGGGTTTGGTGGGCACATTCCCCAAATGCCGGAGGCTAGAATAAATTCTAACTGATAAACAGTTCTAGAAGTTATCTGAAGTGTTTTTTATGGCAACATAGCCCCATAAGTGCCGAAGGCTAGGAAACATTCTAAATATTAAACACCTATAAAAGCTAGCTCAAGTGTTTTTATGACACCATAGCCCCCTAATTGCCGAAGGCTAGGAAAAATTCTTTTGGTATTGTTTGAACCATAAATAAAGCCACATATATTTTGTTCATAAAATTTCGGGGAGGTTTGAACCCTAAACTCCGGCCTTGGAAAATACAAATAACAATAAAATTGGTGTTCTACGTTCCTTTACCAGTTACAGTAGCCTCATGGCTTCTTTGGTGCTGACTGACAGCTCACAGCTGACTTTTGACAGTTAAAATTTAGGTATATACCTAAATTTTGACTGTCAAAAGTGACAGTTGCTAAACACATATTTTTTTCAGATCATCTGGTCATCTGTCAGTCAGCACCAAAGAAGCCATGGGGCTACTGTACCTTTCGTTTTCTGGGAATTTAGCTCAGAAATATGTGGACTTTTGAACTTTTAAGATTGGAAAATGCAACTTTTAAACTATGTTTACCAAACTTTATATGCATAGGGTCATAAAACCTAGTTTTGTGATCATTCCAGTAAACACAAGATTCAAATACTGTTAATGGTTTTTTTTATCAATATTTAACTTAAGAGCAACATCTGATCGGTAATATCTCGGCTACCTAAGGTTAAACATAATTTTTCGAGCTTTTTTTTTTAGAAAACTATTGTGTATTTCTAAAATTGGGTTCCTCACGATCCTCTGACTGAGTCCCGAGCTAGGCCTCTCACCGCTTTTACACCTTTAAGAGGCGATGGAAGGTCCGCAGGGCCCGCCGGAAAAGCGAGAGGGAGGCCCGGGAGCAAGCCCATTAATTTATTGATATACATACAATCATAAGTTATCAAGGAAACAAAATACATTACTTGATACAATTATATACATCTTCAATGACGTCCTCCTCTGTTGTGACTTTTCTGATGGTTGCTATCATCTCATTCCGTGAGGCTATGTCTGCGAGATTAGGTTCTGATGGTGTCCAGAATGTCGTTACTTCGATGTTCCTTAGGAGAGGAAAGACTTTCGCATGGAGGGAGCATAGTTCTGGTCGGGTGACGCACCATCATTTTCCCGGGACTAGGGCATTGAGGACGGTGGTGTTATCCGCCCCCAGGCAGATGTCATGGTCCGGGAATCTCTTGTGGTACCACGCAAGTGTGATTAGGGCTGCTGCGAGTTCCACTCTGTTGATCATGTATCGTGACCAGCATGTCGGGGGTGTGGTATGGAAGCCTGCGACTGTGTGTGGAGTGGCGTCCAAGAAAACCGTTCTCTGTTGTGCTTCTCTAGGCTTCCAGGTGTAGGTGGTCCATGGATGGTTCTGTAGAGAACGCGGCACCCATGTGCCCGACCCCCTGTAGATCTGGGAGACACTGTGTCCTGGCCAACCAGGATACATACCCGGCGACTCTACTGCGGTCCTTGTGGTTCAGGGCTGGGACCTGGTGGCAGAGTTTTCTGGGCTTTGGTGGATGCGGCGGGTACTATGGTGAACTGTCTCAAACCATATATTATGTTCTAGAGTTATGAATTGTAATTTACAGAAGGCAAAGCGCTTTTAAAACTTAACATTAATAAAGCGTTAACGACCAAATTTAATCAAAAGTTGTGGTGCAGTTTTAAGGTCCGTATTTTTTTAAAAAAAGGTTTAAAATTAAAGCTGGTATAGGCATTGCTAAGTTTGAACACGATTTTTTCTCTCGATAAAAAAATATTTCTGTTCAAATCTCCCTTTGTAAATGCAAAATTGTCAAGAAGTGTTCAGATTACTAAGCCTATGTGTGAAAATTAAACCAAATAGGCATCTACTGAAGCAATATTTAATATATTTGGGCAAAATTAAAGTTTTTTTCTCTCATACAATTTGAAAAATATTGACCTTGACTACTGTTCCTTTATAACCCTACTTAAACAAAGGTTTTAATTTATTTCACTCTTGAGTTAGATAAATAAAAGGGTGACTATATTATTGATATGATGGAAAGTGCATTCAAAGATAAACAAAATAGTATGACAAAATAGTGCATGCAATCTTATAAGATCTATTATAGTTTTTAAAAACTATTCTTAGATTTCCCCCCTTCTAAAATCAAGTATACAATACTATTTGATCATGTAAAACAATCCCTAAATATAAATTTTGAACAAGATTGTTTGAGCTGTTTAGTAAAAAAAAAAGTTTTAAAAGATTATAAAATGACGTTTAAATTTTAGAGTTGAAATTAAAATTATGATATCATCCCAAAGTTTAAGAATAGGAGCTATAACATCTTAAATATGAAGTTGGAACAAAATTCATCAAAACCATTTCGACTTTAGCCCAAGATCACAAAGGGACAGATAAACCGAATTGTAATTTAAGGCCAACCTTTTAGAGTTGGAAGGGGTGCAGGGGGAGTGTAGGGAGTCCGAGCGAGTATTTTTTGCAGTTTTTATAGCAAAACTTTATTTTTGTCAAAATAAAACTAATATTGCTCCAATATAAACATAGCGTTTAATTATCTTCACATGCTTACATCAACCATTGTTGAATATCTGTCATGAGCGTAGTAGCATTTGATGACAAACTTTCTAAATGAAGATAAAAAAAACTATCATTAAATTCCAGGACACCCTTGATAAATATTCTACAAATGTTGACATCATCATGCGAGGAAAATTAAACTCTATGATCCTACTGAATAAATATTTGATTTATTTCGACCAAAAAAGTTTTGCAATAAAAAAGTGAAAAAACCCTTACTTTTTTTCGCTTTTCCTACACTGCCACCTCAATACGTGAAAAACCATCAAAATATCGAGGTAAAAGAGTCAACGATTATAATACTTTATCTCTCTGAGATATAGCCAAATTCTACTTTGTTGACTGTTTATATTCGGGATAGGAAGCGAACTTTAAGAAAAATCTAATTGTACTTTCATCCTCGTAGGAGACAAGTGAGAAATGATTTAGAGAAGATAAAAAAAATTCATTACATCCATCCAGGATTCGAGCGCCGACCTTTCCGTCACTGACAAATCACACCGGACTCAACTAACGTCACCCACCTCACGAAGTGCAGTTTCTTTTATGTGGTTAGAAAATCGCGACCTGGGAACCTTACACTTCAATGAAAGTTCCCCCTTAAAAAAAAACGACTCCACAATACTGCAACATGTCCCATAATTTATACTTTTTTTATTCCATGTTTTGCAGGTCAGCATACAGCTCTAAGGGGAAACAGGGGAATGAGGGGGGAACATTCCACTTTGCACAAGTAGGGCCTAAACAGAGCAACACCCCTCCTACCCCCCACGAGCCCTCGGGGCTATTTAACATGCATCCAAGCAGTGGTCAAGCACGAACATGAAATACATCACAGTGTAAATGTGCGCGGGGTTGATTGACAACATGAACGACACATTCATGGCGGGTACAGTCGCTACCGAGGCAACAATAGAGCACAGGATACTGTGTAGAGGGAAAGGTTACAGTGAGACAGGTGTACTCGCTAAGAGGACAGCAATAGAGCACAGGATACTGTGTAGAGGGAAAGATTACAGTGAGACATATGTACTCGCTAAGAGGGCAACAAAAGAGCACAGGATACTGTGTAGAGGGCAAGATTAGAGTGAGACAGGTGTACTCGCTAAGAAGGCAACAATAGAGCACAGGATACTGTGTAGAGGGAAAGATTACAATGAGACATATGTACTCGCTAAGAGGACAACACTAGAGCACAGGGTACTGTGTAGAGGGAAAGATTACATTGAGACAGGTGTACTCGCTAAGAGGGTAACACTAGAGCACAGGATGCTGTGTAGAGGGAAAGATTACAGTGAGACATATGTACTCGCTAAGAGGGCAACACTAGAGCACAGGATACTGTGTAGAGGGAAAGATTACAGTGAGACAGGTGTACTCGCTAAGAGGGCAACACTAGAGCACAGGATGCTGTGTAGAGGGAAAGATTACATTGAGACAGGTGTACTCGCTAAGAGGGCAACACTAGAGCACAGGGTACTGTGTAGAGGGAAAGATTACATTGAGACAGGTGTACTCGCTAAGAGGACAGCAATAGAGCACAGGGTACTATGTAGAGGGAAAGATTACAGTGAGACAGGTGTACTCGCTAAGAGGACAGCAATATACCAAAGGGTACTGTGTAGAGGGAAAGATTACAGTGAGACAGGTGTACTCGCTAAGAGGACAACACTAGAGCACAGGATACTGTGTAGAGGAAAAGATTACAGTGAGACAGGTGTACTCGCTAAGAGAACAGCAATATAGCACAGGGTACTGTGTAGAGGGAAAGATTACATTGAGACAGGTGTACTCGCTAAGAGGACAGCAATAGAGCACAGGATACTGTGTAGAGGGAAAGATTACATTGAGACAGGTGTACTCGCTAAGAGGGCAACACTAGAGCACAGGATACTGTGTAGAGGGAAAGATTACATTGAGACAGGTGTACTCGCTAAGAGGGCAACAAGAGTCATTTTACTGCCTAGAGGTCAAGATTAACCCCAGTTAGATTAACTTTCTTTCGTCACCCCACAGGCAACTATTTCAAATAAGGATTACTCTCTCGATCAATTAAAAACATGTATAGAAAACGCAAAGGATCACTAAATACTTATTTGGCCTATACTAGGTTATAGCAGGAAGATAAAATCTCTTGGAAATAGATATTAATATTGCACCAATGATTAATATTATATTCATCTCAAAATATTTTAAACTTATGTATTTAAATTTGCACTTTCAAACTGTCCAACACAATTCAAGGATCTCCTGGAACGGAAATTATAGTGAATTTCAAATCCGTCTAATCTCATCTAATTAATATATCTCACTGAGATAAAATGAAAGCTAAGATATTAGAAGTGGTTTGGTAATTAATTAATTATTTAAGACAATGTGGTGCCGCTAGCAGTCCGCGGGGTAAATGCAGCCCGCACTCAATGAAATTTGGCCCTCACAGTATCCTGGAAGTAAGTTAAAGGTAAACCGTCGTTGGGACGTGATATATTTCTAATGATCCAAGAAAAAGAATAATTTAAAAAGGCCATAATTGCATTTTACCAAGCACGTATTTGATTAATAAAAATATGTATGAATATATATTTATAATACTAAGTTGTTTTGTGAAAATTCGCATGCATGCATTTTCTAGATACATTCTTGGGAGATAAATAAACTCTTTTGGCAGTACAATTTTAAAGATTCTACCGAACAAAAATACAATGTAGGTATTAAAAGTAATTGTTTATTAAGTGTTGTTTGTAGGCCTATATTAAGTTGATGTGATTACTAAATATATCTTCGGCCTACGGTTTAAACTGATTATCAGACTTGGTCCTCGGGATCAAAAACGTTGGACCACCCTATTTAAGAATCGACAATCTTTCCCACAATGTGAGGCTCACATATTTTTTACTCTATAAATCGGGAAGCAATAGACTCGTTCGTTAGGAATAATCAGCTCAGTAGGCCTACATTCGTCGCAAGATATGATACCCAACCTCTCTCGTCACTGGAAAACCAGACGAAACTGACGCCTTGGTCCAAGTGTCCATCAATGCTAGTATATAATAGCCCCAAACAGCCTTGCGCGAACCTGCTTCGGTGGCCGTATGGTCTGAGGCGTCATCTCGCAATAGACTAGACTGCCAATAAAGGGAAAATCGGATCTCAAATCCCGGACGGGTGTAATGAGGGTGGTTTTTCTTCGCACTCACTTTCACGCTCTACCTATATGCGAGCGCGGGTATATTACCCCTAAAAATTTGCCTTCCTTATCTCTAGCACATTAGCGAAAATATGGTTTTATGTCTTAGCTCAGTCGGTAGCGTGTAAACTCACAGAGACAAGGTTGTCGGATTGGATTCTCGGCTAAAAAAAGTTTGAAGGAATGTGAGGTGCCCCTTTCACAGTAATAAATTAACGGTCGGGTGGCTGGGTGCTGTGTATATTCTAAATTTAAGTTATTTTCTGACATAATCAGTCTGTTTAAAAAGGGCTCATTAAATACCTTAAAAAATAATAGTTAAAATATGCGTATGACCCGAACTGGTCAAAGAACGTTCCTCCGAGAGCCGTGACGAGATGACAGTGAGGATCTGTTGATGATCATCGTGCAACCTCAGAGACCATATCCCTACGAAGGTTACAACTCCGCCTACTGGGGGTCCCTGGCGGAGAGGAGAGCATCCAACACTCGGATGATCATGACGTTGATAAGCAATGACAGCTCGCATCGCATGAATCTCAATAATAAACACAGGACATCCTTCACCCCGCGATTACTAGACCAGACAGACAAGATGCCGCGGAGTGGAGCTGGCCGTCACTGGGAGCTGCGCTGTGCTGACATTACACTACACTTTGGTCATTCACTGGAGCTGTGCAGAGCTGACATTATACTACACTTTAGCCGTCCATTGGAGCTGTACGGTGCTGATATTACACTACACTGTAGCCGTTCCATTGGAGCTGTGCGGTGCTGATATTACACTACACTGTAGCCGTCCATTGGAGCTGTGCGGTGCTGATATTACACTACACGTTGGTCATTCACTGGAGCTGTGCGGTGCTAATATTACACTACACTGTAGCCGTCCATTGGAGCTGTGGTGTGCTGATATTACACTATACTTTAGCCGTTCATTGGAGCTGTGCGGTGCTGACATTACACTACATTTTGATCATTCACTGGAGCTGTGCAGAGCTGACATAATACTATAATTTGGTTGTCCACTGGAGCTGTGCTATTCTAACATTATACTACACTTTAGTAATCCACTGGAGCTGTGCAGTGCGGACATTACACTACATTTTGACTGTCCACCGGAGCTGTGCTGTGCTGACATTACACTACACGTTGGTCATTCACTGGAGCTGTGCAGTGATGACATTACACTACATTTTGGTTGTCCCCTGGAACTGTGCTGTGCTGACATTACACTACACGTTGGTCATTCACTGGAGCTGTGCAGTGCTGAGATTACACTAAATTTTGGTTGTCCATTGGAACTGTGCTGTGCTTTACATTACACTACACTTTGGTCATTCACTGGAGCTGTGAAGTGCTGACATTACACTACATTTTGGTTGTCCATTGGAACTGTGCTGTGCAGACATTACACTACACTTTGGTCATTCACTGGAGCTGTGCTGTGCTGACATTACACTACACGTTGGTCATTCACTGGAGCTGTGCAGTGCTGACATTACACTACATTTTGGTTGTCCATTGGAACTGTGCAGTGCGGACATTACACTACACTTTGGTCATTCACTGGAGCTGTGCAGTGCTGACATTACACTAAATTTTGGTTGTCCACTGGAACTGTGCTGTGCTGACATTACGCTACACGTTGGTCATTCACTGGAGCTGTGAAGGCTGACATTACGCTACATTTTGGTCATTCACTGGAGCTGTGCAGAGCTGACATTATACTACAATTTGGTAATCCACTGGAGTTGTGCTGTGCTGACATTACACTACACTTCATGCATCGAGCATCTCTGTAACGTCAAATGGGGCAGCGATATAGAGCGATTCATATACAACTACATCCATCAGCTCAGTAACGTCAAATGGGGCAGCGAGATGGTGATCTTTGTCTAAATACAACCAACAGTTTAGTAGCGTAAAATAGGGCAGGGATATGGATGTAGTTGTATATGAACCACTCTTATCAGCTCACTAACGTCACATAGGGCAACGAGATAGAGTGATTCATATCCAACTACATCGATAAACTTACGACGATGTTAAGTGTTTTAATTTTATAAACCCTAAGTTCCCCTTGCTCCTTGCATTGAACACGAACAACGGATGTGTACGTCAACTATGACTGATTTAGTGAAGCTCCAGCTAATTAAGCCAGCTGTTGTGTTCGTCAGACACGCCCTTTCGATTCAAGGTCCAACCAGCACAACTTGAACCAAACCAGGTGGATTGTGTATTATAATATATTGTTTTTTCCACCGAGCCTTACTCCCCATCCGGGATTGTCTTCGTTTAGTTACTCTAATGCAGAGTTTTTAAAAAAAATTTTTTTTTTTTAAATTCAAGGCATACTAAAAAAATATGTTAAATTGTCAAGGTACACGTTAAAAAAATTCACGGAGAAATTTCATGTTTTTAAAACAGCTAGTAGCAGTATTTAGATTGCGTTTAAAAGTTATAAAAATACAATTATAATATTGTGTTATTTTAAAAAATAATGTTTTTTTTAATACCACGTCTTACTCCACGTTTAGGTTGTTTGCATATGTACTAATTACGCCAATGTAATAAGGATGAGGAAGTTAAAATATAGATGAAAGATACTCGCATTTGCGTGAAGAAAGAGTGAAAAACAGTTTAGGAAAAAAAACCGCCCTCGGTAGACCCGAGCGGGATTTGAGCCCCAATCTCCGAGTCATTGGGATTCCAGTCTAACACGAAGGTGATGCCGTCGTAAGATTGCCGACGGACATTTAATTCAGAGGTAGGATGGTAAACAGTGAGGGGGTACGGGGGTGGGACAGTTTCTTTTGCCGCGCCATTTTACAAAAACTGTATTTTCTTTCAAAATGTTTCAGGTAAGAAAATATAGTAGCTAGGAACAAAAACAATGAAATTGAGACATACTATAGTGGGATTTTAGTATGAAGAAACCTTTAGAAAATACAAACTTTTTTGCTGTCAACATTGATAACATTTTAGTATATATGCGTTATTCTTAGTGTTACTTTATAGGTACTGATAATATACAGTATATCAGAATTGAGAGATGATAGACCCGCAACCTGACGTATGAATACATGAAAGTAGATTTAGTAGCCTTTCTATGTAATATAAGACCCTTCCTATGAAAAGTGAACTGTAGTTAATAAACAATTCAATATCTTACCCGCTTCGGTGGCTGTGTGGTCTAACACGCTATTCTCTGAACAGACTATACTGCCGATTATGGGGAGATCAAGGTTCGAATATCGGTCGCGTAGCTTTACCAAAAATTGTTTTCCGCTCTCCCTTTACGCAAATGTGGCTTCACTTCCTCTGAATATAACCTTCTTAATCCATTAGCGTAATTAGTAGCCTATATAAGAGTAATACCCGAACGGGTGGTAAGACGCAGTGCTAAGAAAATGAATCTCCAACGTAATTTAAAGAGTTATCACATGACTCAACGAAACTATATTAAAGTTACTATATTAAAGTTATTCAAAGTTCTTTTGACTTTACGTGATTTATAGACAATCAAATGTGAACATCATCATATGTGACATTTTATAATAAGAGAAAATACCAAACTTCCCTCCACTCCGGTGGTCGCATGTTGTAAAGCCTCCAGTTAGCATTATAATATATCAGTAGATCACTAATGACGTGGGAGGTCGGGGTTAGAATCCCCGACCGGGGGACACTGGAGGTGGTTTTCAACATATTATGATTTATACATTAATTTTTACCATCCTCTATACACACGAATACGGGTTCATTTCCTAAAAGATCCACTTCAATATCTTGCATTTTAGATTAAATCTTTAATAATTTTCGTGTCGAACATATTAACTAAACAAATCTGCCATTACAATGGGGCGGAAAGGAACGCTAGGGAAGGTCAGTATTTTTTTGCAGTTTTTATGAGAAAAAAAAACCTGTTATGGCCAAAATAAATAAGATATTCCTACAGTAGCTGAGCTTAGTTTAATTTCCTACCCACGGTAGTCTCAACAGTTCTTGGATTCTATTTGTAAGGTGACATTTGAACAAAAACTTTTTAAATGACGAGAAAGAAAGTTCACATCGAATTCCAGGATGCCCGCGCCAGATATTCAATAACTGCTAATCTCATTATTATTATTACTATTATTATGTGTTTAGTCTTACGACAGGTCCATTCCTTTCGTCAGTGAACTTCGAACGCCAATGAGCCCTGTCCTCTGCCTCCTCTTTCAGCTCCCAGAGTTTTCTTCTTGTCTTCAACTCACCCAATATTTGAATTATCGGTCTTCCAAAGCGCCTCTTTCTCTCACCTTTTATGACGTTGTGCAGAAGGCAGTTCCTCCTAAGTACTTGTCCGATCCAGTTTACTTTGCACCTAAGCATCACATGCAAAATGGTTCTCTTCTCACCCACTCTTCTTAGGACTTCTTAATTTTCTCACCCATTCTGTACACATAAGATGCTTAGAAAATTAAACTAAACATAACTACTGGGGTAAATTTTATTTCTTATATGCAGGGTGACCTGGTGGTCTAGGGGTAAGGTGTCAGACTTCTGTGCTAGGGTCCGGGGTTCAATCCTCGGTTCCGGTATAGATTTAGCTGATTACCAAACCCATCCTTCACCTCTGACAAGACGTGTATTAACCACAACTTGTGAATGTGGGGAATGCCAGGCCTCCACCGTGGCTCAGATTCCACGTTAAACTGTAGGTCCTCCATTTCATCCCACAATCACCCTACCATTACACATTAGCGTAAGTGCGTATAACCCGAACGGGTAGTAAGACGCGAGGCTAATAATAATAATATTTTAAACAAACAAAAAAAAAATGTTATAAAAACTGCGAAACATTCCGGTCTCAAATCAAAACTCTTTTCTATCCTGCCTTAACGAAAAAGACTCCTAATTAATTTATTCATCCCAATTAAGGGACAGATTACCTACTGATAGAAGTCCCCCCCTCCCCCATTTAGGAAATGGGTTGTTCGTTAGTTGATGGACATCTCGATTGAATTCAATTAATCTGAGACAGCGGAATAGACATCATATCAACGTTACAATTATATTTAACAAAATAATCAAGAGGGAGACAAGTATAATATACAATTGAATGACAGGGTAGCCACATTGAAGAATAAAAATAATACTAATAAAAAAATAAGAACACTCTTTTTTAGTAAACTAGAGAGAGAAAAAGAGGGAGGGGGAGATTGTCTCCATTACACGGAAGCTTGTGACAAAAGAGGAAAAGAATCGAAAAAAAAAAGAAAAAAAGTAAAAAAAAAGAAAGAAATGAGCGAATGACAAGTGTCAGCGGGCATTATTACGCTTCTTGTCTCTGCCTTGTTCTTCTCGTCATTCTGACAGACAGGACAGACGGACAAGCGAAATACGAGAGAAAGAGAGAAAGAAAGAAAGGAAGGTTAGAAAAAAAAATTGACAAAACTTGACAAAAGAAAAGAGGACATATATATATATAAAGAAGTTAAAAAAAAAAAAAGAATAGCGAGTCAGAAGAACCTGAAATAAGCTGTCTCAATGTCAGCCATTCTGTTATATAGGAGATGGTTTGTTCGGCTCTCATTTGTCCGGTGAAAGTGAAGCCGCCGTATCAAGCGATAGACAACTAAGGAACTGCCAACATAATAATAATAATAATAATGTGTTTTGACGAGAGAGAGATAAAAATTACGGGGGTGGAAACGTGAAACAGAACATAGAGGAAACGTCCAATTATGACAGTAGAACCATCAATAATTAATATATATTTTATAGTGCTACTATCATACAGTCAATTAACAAAGATTGAGAACCCCGTACCTGTGTGCACGAGGACTAAATGTCTGGCTCATAAAGTCTGGCCGGAGTTCAAATCCCAACATGGTTTACCGAGCTGTTTTTTTGTTATCAAGTTGTTCGCCAAACTCACACCTCACAATAGCGTACATATTGCTTCTTCTAAATTTTAAGGTTCTTTTCTTTATCCCATTGATGAAGTCGAATGAGAATAGCCCGGACGGGTAGTAAGACGCGAAGGGGGGAAAAATTAGAAAATAATTAAAAGTCGTAAGATAGCTGGTCCATAAAGGAATGAAAATAAGAGAGAGACTGATGGAGGTTACATACCGATGAGTTACATACCCTGTATTCATCATAATGCACTGTTATAGGTAAACAAATCTCACAGATTACGATGGACAAGACATGCAGCGCGAATGGAAAAATCTAGAACCGTGTTCAGGGTATTGACTGGTAAACCCAATGGGAAGAGACCATTGAGAAAACATAGATGCATTTGAAAGAACAACATTTGAATGGACCTGAAGGAGATAGGGTGTAATGAAGTGGACTGGATATAACTAGCTCAAGATAGGGATAGGGCGTAACGAGGTGGGCTGGATATAACTACCTCAAGATAGGTGTGGGGTGTAATGAGGTGGACTGGATATAACTAGCTCAAGATAGGGATAGGGCGTAACGAGGTGGGCTGGATATAACTAGACCAATATAAGAATAGGGTGTAGTGAGGTGGAATAGATAGAACTAAACCAATATAGGAATAGGGTGTAGTGAGGTGGAATAGATAGAACTATACCAATATGGGAATAGGGTGTAATGAGGTGGACTGGATAGAACTATACCAATATAGGAATAGGGTGTAGTGAGGTGGAATAGATAGAACTAAAGCAATATAAGAATAGGGTGTAATGAGGTGGACTGGATAGAACTAGACCAATATAGGAATAGGGTGTAATGAGGTGGACTGGATAGAACTAGACCAATATAAGAATATGATGTAATGAGGTGGACTAGATAGAACTATACCAATATGGGAATAGGGTGTAATGAAGTGGACTGGATATAACTAGCTCAAGATAGGGATAGGGCGTGACGAGGTAAGCTGGATATAACTAGCTAAAGGTAAGGAGGGATAGATGGTGTACTTTTTTAAGTGCGGCAATGAACCCTCGCGTTCTCAATGCCATAAAATAACTAGCTTTCCTTCCCTTTCAAAAGTGTAAGATGACCATTAAATACCTTTTGTAGACGTCACACAAACAAGTGAAGTAGCACTCGTGGTCCTTTAACAGGGTACTTACCTGTAAACAAACACAAGAGTATTAATAGGACCACAACACAAACTTTAGTCAGTAGTAGGATTTTGGTAGAAAATATATTTTAGAGAGTAAATATTTTTAACAGCCAACATTAATAGTATTAAATATATTATTATTTCTATTATATAGGTATTGATGATATCTATCAAAAGTGACAAATGCTAGATCACGTGTCCTGACATAAGATTAGAACAAATCTGTGTCTTTCAAAAGTTCCTTTTTATCTGAAGCGTACTGTAGATTGCAGGTAACTTGAAGGGCAAGGTTTGAATCTCAGCCGGCTGCTTTTGGGTGATGTTTTGGCCCATATTATTCGAAGATAGACACGCGTATTAGACGTAAAGCTCAGTCTAGTCTGGTTTGCTAGTCACATTGGAGTTCGGGGTTTTGAAGGAACTGAGGGAGGGGTATCCTAAATGGTTTTTCACTCATCCTCCACGAAAATGCGTGTAATTTTTAAAAATTAAAATATACCTTAATCACTTCTAACTCTTTTATGTAATCATGAAAAGTGCGGGTATTCTGAACGGGGGGACGGGGGAACACCGCGATGATTTTATATATATATATATATATATATATATATATATATACACATATACACACACACACGAGTCTCGTCTCACTAGGGTTCTCTTGACATACATATAACGCGATCTCTCTTTTTCTGTATACATGTCTCTATTTCTCTTTGTGTGTCTGTCTCTCTCTTTCAATATATACAGTATTATATATTGTAACGCCCAAGATGAGTGATTCTGCATGTCCTTGTATGGGAACACGGTACTATGGTTACAAGAAACACTTGTTACAGGAGGTTTTGTATTATCCGGGTAGAGGATGGAACACGGTACTACACTTGTTCCACGTGTTGTATTATCCGGGGAAAGAATGGAACACAGTACTACACTTGTTACACGTGTTGTATTATCCGGGGAGAGGATGGAACACGGTACTACACTTGTTACAGGTGTTGTATTATCCGGGGAGAGGATGGAACACGGTACTACACTTGTTCCACGTGTTGTATTATCCGGGGAAAGAATGGAACACAGTACTATGGCTAAAATAAACATTTATCATTGTGTGAAGGTGATTAATAAAAGCTGGATCAATCCTTCTTGGTCTCCACCGAGTTTAATTTCATTTTCAGATAAACAGCGCCAGCCTATCTTCCCAACACAAGGACAAGCAAGATCACCTCATCCGAGGCGTTACATGGGTAGCCTTGGGCGTTACAATACATTATATATATTACATAATACATATTACGCATCAATACGTTCGTTAGAGGCATAAGTATATATTTTATTGGGTAAAGTTTTTTTCCTAAAAAAATTACGCAATTCTTCGGGACTCAAAGCGGGTGTACTGGGTGTATAACCGGTGGACCCCGGTTCAAGTCTAGTTATTGTTGCTTTATAATATCAATATGAAGATCTTTTCAGTGGCCGCGTGGTCTAAGGCGCTACTCTCCCATTAGACTAGATTGCCGATGACAGGAAGATCGTGGTTCGACCCTGGTCGGGTGTTAATGATAATTTTTTTTTCCCTGAATGGTTTCACACTTTCTCTCCACGCAAATTCGGTTACACTTTCTTTAAATTCAACCATACACATCCTTGACCCATTAGCTTAGTTAGTATATAAGCGTATAGCCCGAATGGGTGGTAAGACGCGGTGCTGTATAATTTAAAACAACTAAATGAGATCTGCCAAGCGACCGCGACTCCCCACCAATATTTCTCCAGTTTGGCGAAAGAGATTCTGAGAGGAAAAACGCGGGAGATATCGAATGCCCAGAAAGTGAACAACCCCCTTCACTCCAAGTCTTGTCCACTTCTCTGGGCCTGTCAAGTCATGTGACATGACGTCACGTCACGCTGTCAAGACTTGGGTTTCCGGAGCCCATCCATCGGGCGCGCCCGGTCTATGAGCCTCTAATATCACCCTCCAGATAGATATTGCTTTTTTTTTAACTTTCTCGCGACCCCCTCAGATAGAGAATTATTGTGATCGTAAAAACAAACAAAAAATTGAGATTTTGATGGAATATTGAAGTTTCATGACCCCCCCCCACCGCTGAAACCATAAAAATTGTTTTTGCTATATTGTTTTTGTCTATCCCTCGGTATAAAGCCGAAACCATTTTACCGATCAGAATAAAGCTTGGAATCTCGTTTTCAAAAATTTCCCCAAAGAATTTTCGAAACCCTAAAATTAAAGTATAGTTTATTTAAGAGCTAAAATAAATATTTTGATTAAAATTCGAATCTAGGCAATGTTTGCCAATAAAAACAAAATAATGCGTCGCATTCCCCTGGGAAAGTAGCTTAGAAGGTACTTTACTTAAGACGATATCTCCAATTGTAATCATATTATCTCCGCCACTCTACGAAATAAGAAATAACGTATACAGTTGAAATTCTTTATTCCGGCAACTCCCGTGGTTCGGCACGTTTGGAATCTGCTGCCATTAGTTCGAGGGGTGGCCAACAGGACGGAGATATTAGAAGTACAAAGGCGCCGATGTTGTTAACATCTGCAGTCGAATGTTTTTGGCTTGTATTCTAGCTGTATTTTATCCCTTAATTGTGTTTTCCAAGCAACCAAGAGTTGTGAAAGGTGTTTTTAAAAATCTACCTTGTATGGCACAGCAATAAGTAGGTTGTGATATGGCAAGCCTAGGTGATAGGCGTAAGGGGTATATAAAGGGTTCTTAGAGTTTCAACTGTATCTGTAAAGTTGAAGGGCTATTAAAAATTTAAAAAACCATTATTATTATTATTTTATAAATACAATAAAATCCACAATTTTCGAGTTTTAACCAAATACATATTTTTAAAAAAAGGTCTGGGAAATTGGGGTTTTTCCTTTTTTTCTTAATATGTTTCTGTACCAATTTATATTAGTTCGTTTAGTATATATTGCGAGTTTTAAGTAAATATCTCCATTTTTAGGTAAAGGAGCGAGAAAGTAATTCGCGGTGTCAGTACCATTTAATTTTTCCAGCTAAGATTTCAAAGTAAAATTTCCCGGATGAAATATTTCAGACGATTGAATCCCACAGGGTTAGGCTTTGTAAGGCCCTTTACATAGACTCGGTTCCCCAAACCCCCAGTGCATTTTCTTTGCAAGTGGATGTAAACTAATGTAATTCCAGAGCTTTTTTTTTATAGGTCTTAACGTTTAGCCACAAGAGACCTCCAAAGAAAGGTCTTCATCAACGTTTAAGTTGCTCCGCCATTACACATTTTTTTGGGGGGTTAAAAATTAATTTTTTTAACTTTTTGGAATTTTCACATCGGTTAAAGGCTAAAAGTTATAAGTTTGCCAAATTTCAAGTTTCTATCTCAACTGGAAGTGGGTAAACATTAATGTCAGTGAGTGAGTCAGCCATATGGATTTATAGTAAGATAAAATAATACTTTGATTATAATAATGAGTTATCAAGGTCTATTGCCAACGTAAAGGTAAATATCCTCCACCTGATGTATTTGTTTTATGGTAATGACATTCCTTAGGTTTCAAAACCACTAAAACAATCCTCAAATATCTTAGAATATTCTATTGCTACTCTTTTTAATGATGAGGAAGGCAGATTTAAGAGAAAATGCACCCGTATTCGCGTGAATACTGAGCGGGAAAAACATAAAAAAAGACTCGGTAAACCCAATCAAGATCCAAACCTAGAACTCCTCGACACCGACAAAGAAACGGACACTTTAGTCCACACGCGCGCAAGGTTTGGGTTGCACGCCGACGTGAAGAAAATAAACACTAAATAAAACTTTTTCCAGCGTGGTATTATTTTTTTTAAGTCAATAATATTTTGATAGCCTTGTCATCCACTTGTCACAATGAACTTTGTTGAATCAACGGTTAGAATTTGTCTTCGTCCGTACTTAAGTGCAGCTTGTGAGTTGTTTAAGACCAGTTATGAACCGAACTTATGTATCTTGGTATAAATATCTTAGCAAAATACAACACATTTAAAACAGTTATTGTATAACCCCCCTCCCCTCTCACTTGACCCCTCTGAAGTTTTCACGTTAATGTTCAATGTTTTTACTTGAAGTTAATGTCTAAGACACTCACTTTGACAATTTAATCAATTCTTTACTACTTTAAAAAAATTAACTATTAAAATATTTACAATTATTTTATTTGTTCATTAAATTTAATAATAGTCAACAATTTTATTTTGAATACTCAATCAAAAATAAATATAAGTAATCGGTTGAACACTTGATTAGCTCAAAGTTCAGATAGTCCTTAAGTGTCACACTGGTAGAAAAAAGTTTCGCCTCCCCTGCTTTAGTACGTGTGCACATCGACACGGGTTGG
>CABFOW010001369.1:69575-80417 GCA_902141385.1 Timema californicum | reverse complement strand
CTCAACCACAGTCCAATTATCGTAGGAAGGGACTTTTTATCACAGGTAGAATTGATTAATTTTATACACTTACACACACATTTTATATACTTCCTTACTCTAAGGCGTTAGGAAATCGAAAGTTGATTGCCGCACTAACTAAAGTACGCCACCTATCCCTATCTTGGGCAAGTTATATCAAGCCAACTTCATTACACCCTATCCCTCTATATCTTGAGCTAGTTTTATCCAATCCACCTCATTACATCCAATCTCTTTCAGATCCATTCTATTATTATCCTCCTATCTGCGTCTAGGTCTTCCCAATCGTCTCTTTCCATTAGGTTTGCAAGTCAATACCTTGAACGCGGTTCTAGTTCATTCTATTTGTACTCCATTTTCTGCCCACCGTAACCTGTGAGATTTGACTACTCTAATAATGTATGTTGATGAGTACATTGTATGTAACTCATCATTATGTAACCTCCATCACTCTACCTTAGTTTAATTCTTTTTTGGACCAAATATTTTCCTAGGTAATTAATTAGTTTTCGAACAGCCTAAATTTTACTATTATATATTATTAATATTATTTATCTTATTGATGATAATAATATATATCAAAACTTGCAGCTGAAGATCCCATGACTTGACCTATGAATACGTAAAAGTATTTATAGTAGCTTTTCTAGCTGTCATACAAGGTCCATCCTATGAAAATTGGACTGTAGATACAATATTACTCTAAGAAAATAAATCGTAGCGAAATGTGGTTTTGTCCGCATTCTTAATTTGGCAATAACAGGATTGGTTGGGAATCAATTAACAGCAATAATAGATATGATTTTAAAATAATTATTTTTTCAATAAGGTTGTTTGAATATGGCCTGAATTACACTGTTTTTTTTAAACGTGTAATACAAAAAACCGTACTACAATTCTACGTTTGGTTTGAGCAGTATTACCTACCCGAACTTAGATGTTATCTGTAGGGTGGAGCGGGCTCTTAAGTATTGCTAATACTCGTTTCGTTGGCAGCAAGGTCTAACACACCCCTGTCGTAGTAGACTAGACTGCCGATGACGGGAATATCGAGGTTCGAATCTCGGTCGGATGTACTAAGGGTGGTTTTTCCAATCTCCACGCAAATGCAAGTACACTTCCTATAAATATAACTTTCCTAATCCTTAAAACCATCAGCGTAATTAGTATAAAAGCGTATAGCCAAACGGATACTAGGACGTGGTGGTAAAAAAAAGGTATTGCCAATAACCAGGACCCGAAAATTGATGCCCTTAAAAAATGTAATTAAAAAAATTGTGTGTTAATGCTCTAAAACAAATGCGCTTAAACACTCTGTTTTTATCTCCTCAAAAATACAAAAGATGCTCTTAAGAAATCAAGTAATATATATTTAAAATCCAATTGTTCTTCCTATCTGTTTATGGTAATGGGTGTGGAATCCGGCAAAGGAAGGAATAAATAATAAATTGTACGACCAATATACCTATTAAAAAGAATCTACTTGTAATGTTCTGACAGAAAACATTAGGCTATGTTAAGTGTTTCATGTATGACCCAACTAATAATCCCATAGAAAAATTGAATGCTTCAAAAGTAAATGGAATTAATGAATTTTTGCATTAAAATTTATTAGTTGTGTGTTATAATTATTAAGTAATGTTTCTAAAAATTACAGAAAATGCACGATAAGAATAAAAACAAGGAAAAAAGTCCCAAAAGTTACAAAAAAAGCCACAAAATGTAAAAAAAAACCACTTTTAAATATGCAACAAAAAAAAGTAGATGCACAGTAAAAGTAATGTTTTCAAAATTAAGGTGTCATAAAATTTGTTTACATTGGAATCGACTTAACGAAAAAAAAAAGAAGAAGATGCAGTGTCATCAACGTCCGACCTCTGTTATTAACAATGGCATGCATTACTTCTAAACTATGCACACATTTCCCATCATGGCTACTTATTTTTTGTCATTACGTAAGGAATATAGGTCCTGAACGTCACGCCGATGTCATAGTTCCTCCTTGGGATATGAAGGCTCCGAAGACAAGCAAGGATATGTAGTCGCAGGAGCAAAGGACCAACAGGGTCACGTACTACTGTAACGATATTCCTCCCCTCCACCCTCACCCCCTTTCCCCCCCTCCTCCGACAATACGTGACACGCCGGGTAACTATTGGACCACACCAAGTCTTCCCCTTCCTATCCAGCTTCGTGTTATACAGTTGATATCGCATCTTCCATGAATAAAATTTAAAACAGTCCAATTTTTATAGCGAAATCCTTTATTAAAATACAATTTATTTTTTTGTGACCAACATTGACAATATTTTATCATATTATTGTTATTTTAAATGTATCGGTAATAAATATCAAAAATGACATTTGCAGATCACTTGACTTAATGTATGAACACATAAAAGTAGTTCTAGTAATTTTCTAAAATATAATTAAACCAGAATTTTGTTTTGAGTTTCATAGGTCGGCGGGAAAAATACTTATATTGAATTTACAAATAAACTCATATTTTCTCTAACTGCTTCTTGCCAGTAGTGAAATTCGTCTGCCTTAGGTAATGGCATCGAGATGAGGAAGGTAGAATTTTAGAATAAATGTATCCGCATTTTATAGTTCACAGCCTACACCAATCATATCAAGATTAAAAAAAATTAAAAAAGAGGTATATTAAAAAAAAATTAAGATATTAATATTAAACCGGTTTCTATTTACTGCTCCAATTATACTTTCGCTATTCTAGGGGCTATTCTGAAAACGGACTGTGCTAACTAACTGAAGTTTTTGAAAGAACTGTGGTAGTTCGTTTAATTTAAACAAAAAACATTAGATTTCCACTCATCATTCTAAAAAAAAACATTTTTAATAGCTCTTAAAGTTATGAGTTTATTAAGGCTATAAATGGGGGGGAGGGGTGGAGTAGGTCTAATTTATGGACATCTTGTACATTCTACCTAGAATGATTATAATTGCATTTCCAATCTATATTTCTGAAATCTAAAAGCTACAGCTGTTGAAAGCTGTCAGTTTCAACTAGTTCCTTTTTAATATCTTACCAGGTAGTGCACTTGTGTCCGTGTTGCACCCTGGCTCACGAATTAATCAGTCGTCGCGCCATGGCGGTGGCAGTCGGCGATACTCAGGGGTAGTAGTAGTTTCTCTATTGCCAGCAGGTACAGCGCTACCCTTATAGCGGTCAGAAGAGAAACCATTCCACCCCCACCCCACTTTTCACCCTTAGGAATAATCCCTATATATATAAACACATACGCTTTGTTCTTCCAAAACAGAACGGCATTACCCTCTTTTATTTTTTTTATTTATTTATGGGCGAGACTTTTCTAAACCCGCCCACGTCCTCCCCTCCCGCCCCGACCTAGAAAAACGCTGTCATCTACCGTTCAAAATCCCAACACCCTCAAAACCGATTCTAAACTCTTCTGCTTTTTTATGACCACGAAGGTATTATTTTAAAATTTCTAGTCGACAACTTTCCTGGACTTTTCCTACAAACACACACACGCACACATACGGTGAAAATGGGAGAAAATAAATCCTCAGACAAACATTTTTAATGTGCTGGATGAAAAAAAAAATTGAAAAAAAAGGTGGGATGAAGCATTGTTGATTTAATGGGTTTCATTTTTTCATTAATTTATCTCATTCGTGTTTAAAAAAATTCAGGTGAGTATTTCACATGTGGAGGGGGGAAAAAATGTGTGTAGATGGAGGAAATAGGGTTGAAAAGGGGGAGGGGGGCTAAGTCGTAAAACAATCCAAATCGCTAGCACCCCTTCGCTCCACCTTCACCACATATCCACAAAACCCGAACATCAACATAGGTCTCTCCAAATTTTATTTTAAATTTTTTAGTTCTTTGCCAAGAATCTGTTGGCAAAAGGTACGCGCGGCGCAAGACAACGAAACGCCTACTGGTCACTTTGTTCGATTAAAAATATTTAGAATAAGGCCAGGACAATGAGTACCTGTGTTTGTTAATATATATATATATAAAACGGGGAGGAGCGATTTCTTTCGACAATGAATCCCGGATTCTACCAAAACTATTTTCAAATAAAAAAATGTACACCGAGAGTGTGCCCTATAATTTCAGTTCAATTTTAACAGGTAGAACCTTATTTGACAGTTGAGCTACTTTAAAGTATGCATACGTAGAGTCATGTGATCTGCAGGCAGGGGTGGATTGGGCGCAGATACACCGAAATATATTCCGGTGGGCTGGTTTAGTTCAGCTACCGCAAATAATTTACCCTAAAATATATATATATTCATTAAATTCAATATATTGCTGTTTTATTGTTAAATTATAATCAAAAGTTAAAATGAGTAAGTCTGAGGTGCCCAGAATACATCATTTTCGAACATATATGTTGGCATTAAATGTAAGACTATCCTGTTTGCTGTTTCTTTGTGTTGTTTATGAACAATTTATTGAGAGAAACGTAAAAATCATATGTTTAGTGAGTCACACAAGTAGTGCGTGGAGTATCATTTTACAAACTTAAATATATCAATAAATACAGCCAGCTATTGTCTAAGCATTTTTGCTAATGCCAATAGAAAGTAGAAATTAATAATCGATAATGTAGCCGTAATGGCTTCGGCATTAAATTAACTAATAATAAAAATATAAATACTTCACCTCACAATTTCAGCTTACACTGAAACAAAGCTTCAGTGGTGTATATTAATATATGCTAAGGACCCTTATAGTTCTGGGTCCGGGCCGATTGGAATCCGCCAGTCCACCCCTGTCTGCAGCTGTCACTTTTGATAGATATTATCAATACATTTAAAATAACAATAATTATATAGTAAAATGTTATCAATTTTGACTGAAAAAAGGAGTATTTTTACAATGTCTTCATACTAAATCCTTCTGTAGTAATGCGTTTGTGAAGAAAGAAATAAAATAAATTAATTTTAAAAAAATCGCTCGGTGATTTTCTAAGTATCCGGACTATCCTCATATTCATACTAAGGAAATGGGGATTAGTAAGAGAAAAATTGGAGAAGATGTGCATGCACTGACACCTTAACTCAGTTGGTAGAGCGGGTCTTATTAATGAGCTAAGAGTCCCGGGTTAAATTCCTAGCATGGCCGAAAATTGTGTCATTGGTAAAATGTTGGTTTCCCCTTTCACTGCGATAAATTAACGGCCGGTGTCTGGATGTTGTGTTTGTTCTAGATTAAAGTTAATAAGTCGTGGGCTGATATAATCAGTCAGTTCATAAAGTGCATGTTAAATACCTCAAATAAATGAAGAAAAAATACGTTAAGGAAAAGTGAGGTAGGTGTGTGTAAGGGATCCTTGAGCGAAAATCACTTATGAGTACACCCGGCTGTGATTCGAACCCTGCCATACCGGTCGCTCAGAAAAACAATCTGAGACTGACGTCTCTAAGAATCGGGTGAGTCAAATAAAGAAGAGCTCATTCAAATTATTGTAAAAGACCTATAAACAGAACAACTCCCACACAATGCTGGGGTTAATATTTCGTAGGGGTATAATGTCCAATTATAAAATTAATAATATTTTTTTCGGGAAGATACAAATGAGTTGTCTGTGGAAACCTGCATACTCCTTTTAGTTGTCCACCGTAGAGGACGTTTTCTCTTCACAAGGAGGTCATGAAAATTTGCAGAATATTTTATAGTCTATCAAGATCATTAATTGTCAACTGCGGAGAAGTTGTTCTGTTGTCACGTAGGCCATGAGAACTTGCAAAGTTCTTAATAATCTAGCAAGCCCGTTAGTTGTCCACTGCAGAGAAGTTCTGTTCTCACGTAGGCCATGAAAACCTGCAGAATCCTTAATAATCTAGCAAGACCTTTAGTTGTCCACTGCGGAGAATATGTTCTGATCTCAATTAGGCCATGGAAACCTGCAGAATCCTTAATAACCTAGCAAGACCGTAATTACAATCATGATCAGTTGTCCACTGCAGAGAAGGTGCGCTGGTCACACGGACAATGACCTTGGGGCCGTGTGGAGATGTCCAAGAGACCAGGTAGGTATAATGTCCTAAGTCAAGGACGGGCGACACTCCTCTAAGACGACGGGGTCATCGCCATTCTTTACAGAAACCGAATCAGAGGCACAGAGTGGTGAATGAAAAAAAAGAGTCCGAAACTCACTTTAGTGGGAGCTCGGGAGTTAGTGAGTGCCTGATGAACAAAGGGCAATTTCAAAGACATCCTTCTGAATATTTTATTTTACCTTTAGATGTAGATGAAATATTTTAATCTCGAAAAATTTTCGATATCAAGATTTTGGTGGGAATTGGGAAGGTTTTTGTGCACCCGAAATCAAAAATAGTGGGTCTTAAAAATTCTGTATCTTCACATATCTGTATATTTGTACCTGGCTCTACAACCAAAACAATTTGGTAGATTTTGTTCAAACTTGGTAATGAGATGTTATATCCTCGAGGTGAAATCACAAGTTTGATTACAGCCCCCAAATTAAGGTTAATTTACTGATGATTTATTTCTTAGAAATCTATATTTTTCTAGATCGATATAAATGAGTAAAATGATATTAATGTGAACAGCAAAAAATATTTTTCCATCATGTAAGAGAGATTTTCCGCCAAAATTATACTATAAGGTAGTAAGATAATTAAACAGTTGACCTTGATAACATTATGGAAAACTCACAACTTGTGTTAATTCAGTTTTTTCCACATCTTTAAGTTGATATTAGTTTATGTATTAGAAAGTTAAGATGGTAGTTCCTTAAATAAAACTATCTGAATTTTCGATTATACGAACCCCATTTGACACGAGTAAATTCGAATGATTGGCATCAAACTGTAGGCCCTACTTAATTTTAAAAGGTTTGCCGAACTACCATCGAACCGTTGATTTTATCTAGAAGAGATTAGAGTTTTTTTTAATTTCTAATAATTAAAATAAGACATTTGCGTTGAAGACACCGGTTAAGGTATTGCTAAAAGCCGACCGGTTTCTTCGTTCACCAAGTTAATGGCTTAATTTGAACCGCATAGCTATATCGAAAACACTTATTTTCATGCAGGGTTCCCATTATTTTCTTACTACCAAATTCCATGTGTTTTCCAGATTTTTCAGGTATTGAAAACCCTGGTTTGTGTCTCCTGAATCGTTGTTTTAGCGAAGTCCCCTGTAGTAACAATAAGAACAGGAAGGGAGCAAGTACCGTTCACAGAACTACAAGTTGGAGAGTAGACGCGCAGAACACAAAACACTTGAAGTCAAATTTAATCAGTAGGCCCTAGATGCTAATACATTGTAAACCCTAAATAACTACCCGCCTAGGTGGCGTAGTTGGCTAACGCGCTAGTCGTGTTGAGCTCGACTGCTGAGGACGGGGAGGTCGAGGTTCGAATCTCGGTCGGGTGAACTAGGGGTGGTTTTTCCTAAATGGTTTTCCACTCTCCCTCCACGCAAATTCGGGTTCACTTCCTCTAATTCAACTTTCCCAATTCCTAATCCATTAGAGTAATTAGTACTTAAAGCGTATAACCCGAACGGGTAGTAAGACGCGGTGCTAAATATCACTATAAACCTAAATAACTGGAGAAAACCAACAGTTAAACCAATGCTTCGGACTGAATGGAGGGCAATTAAATAAACGTTAAATGGTGGCCGACACTTGAAGCAAATATTAGGAAAAACAATCACAGCCCAAGTTTTTTTAAACTTATAAATAAGTGTTCAGTCGGTAGCGTGTTTGTCTTCCGAGCAAAGGGTCCCGGGTTCGATTCCCAGCATGGCCAAATTTGGATTTACTCTCTCACAATGATGGTTTGACGAATCGGGGCTGGATGTTGTATCTGTTCTAATCAGTCGGTTCAGAAACTTTATATTCAATATATTAAATAAATGAAATTAAATACTTCGTTTAAACTTGTAGAATGGACATTTAGAGCACCTTTTAAAGAAAACACAAACATATTTTAGCGACCAACGTTTATAAAATCATATTATGTAATTAGCGTTACTTTATAGTTAATATATTTCAAAAGTGACAGCTGCATATCACATGACTTGACGTATGAATTCTTCGAAAGTAGATCTAGTAACTTTTCTAGATGTCAGATAAGGCTCTTTCCGTTAACACTGGACTATGGCTGCAAGCAGAACGCTCTATCCACCAGGAGCGATGCCATCTTGTCTTGCATGTGGTGGCGACAAGATGGCGTGACTAATGGTACATGACAACCTGGAGGGGAGAGAACTACGTGCTAATAGGACAAACATACATATATTAATTTTTTTAAGAGCACAACACGAGTACGTTTCGAAAACAACACACGAAACTACATAAAGTAGTGTATCTAGTAGATCAATCCTTGGTGATACGACAGACTGCAGGAGGAGCGCAACCTCCTAAGACGGACTTCCGAAGAACACAACACGCAGGCGGGACGTGATATCTCAGTGAATCTGGTCTTCTAAAAACCTGTTTTGTAAATGACGGACCGCGTTACAGGTCGGATGGGCCAAAGTCGCAATAAAGGGGGCTGCCCATGTATCTGAGACGGTAGGTTAGATAATGACAAAATTAATATTACACGTGTTTGGTGTATACTGGAATGAGCACAAAACTATTTACATTATATAGACCTGTAAACATAATTTAATAGTGGAGATTTTCCTTTCTGAAAAGTCCGAATCCACATATTTTGGTTCAACATTAAGAGCTAAATGACCGGGAAACGAAAACCATCTCCCCGTCAGTAGGTAGTCTAGTCTATTGCGAGGATAGCCTCTTAGACCATGCGACCAACGAAGCGGGTAATCATTGGGGTTGGAATGATGTAATTTAATAGAGGGAGGAGCGCGGAGGGGGTCACAACACCAATTGTATTGTCATTTGTATTGTCCTCCTCCCTGTATGTTCTCCTACTGACAAACAACTACAACCAGGAACGTTATAAACCTGATTGGTTTCTGGAGTTTATGAATTTATGTTAGACTGCTCTAGTGCCTTAATACCTTGAATGAACATTTTTATTCCGCCTCTTCAACAAAAAATATAGTTCTAATCATTTTAAACAAAAGCAATATATTTCTGAATTTAAAATGAGTTTTAGACTCACATTTAGAATTTAAATATCTGTAAAAAAAAAGCGAGAGCTAATATTGATGTACCCTTCATTTATCTTGTAAGGTAGCAAACTTACCTTGCTCCATTTTACTATGGCATAACTTATAAAATAAGGCCATAATATAATCGGTCAAAGTGAGACTGGTACTTTTCAGGTTAAATGGCTTGTATATAAGAGAAGAAAATTACATAAAATCTGAAATATTATAAATGCATGGTGTTAATATATGTTTTATTGAAAAAGCTTCGTATTTGTCAATGACGAATTTTTTATTTTTTATTTCTAAGAAATATCTCAGATTCTCACCTCCTTACGTACTAAGACCTGTAACAAAAGCCCTATACATTTTCTTGTACTCTTCGTTAATTCCGAAAGGTAAAATAAAGACTGGACCATAGTGTTATCTGCCAAGGAAATAGTTCTACACGGAGTGTACCTCACTATTGACGGCATCGAGTCGAAAGTAGCAGTTCGAAGCAAAGTGGAGCTGCCTCTAAGCCAGGCGTGTCAAACTATTTTTTTGTCATGAGGACCGCATTCAAAATTTAAAATACTGAGAGGGCTGCAATACACATATACAGAATGTTCGGAAACTCGTAGCCCAAACTGCACATATAGATTGTTTGAACCAAAGCTAATACAGAATCCTTATACACTTACATCCGGAAACCTATAAGTTGTGTTCAAAGATTCAGCGTACAGTGCGTGAAGATGAAAACTGTTCAAGCATGCGTGTACAACAAGTTGCATAGGAGTTAGGCGTGCGGCACTGCACACCTCAACATCTTGGAGCACGGCAGCAGAATATACCATAATCAACACACCAGTCCATTTAGAAATGTGAAAACGTTCTGAGGGTCATCATTAGCGGTCGTACATCACAGAAAGTGTTTGCCAATATTATATGGGCAATAAAACGCGCCTAGCTCCTATACAACTTGTCGTACACGCATGCTTGAACAGCTTTGAGCGCCAGGCGCTGTACTCCGAAATTCGAACACAATTTAATGGTATTAGCATAGTTTTCCGGATGTAAGTGTATGGGGATTTTGTATTACTCTTGGTTCAAACAAGTTAGATGTGAAGTTTTGGCTACGAGTTTCCAAACACCTTGTATGTGTGTATCGCCATCTTAAGTGAAAACAATTCAATTTTAAAATACTTATTATTAAAAAAATAAGATTAAGATTACATAACATTTTGAGATAGACCCTCTATTTTTACTGGAAATATGGAACTTTTTATTTGCAACAATGTTGTTGTAACGATGTTCCAAAAGCCAACAACATCTAATACCAACCACCCTGTAATATGGAGCTTCAATACTCACTAAGTTCAGCGTGCCTCCCCTCCGTCAGATGGGACGCTGACACACACATCATCAAGACGTCCACTCCCGCAGCTTGAACAAGTTAGACTGAAGCGAGACCCATAGTCAACAACTCGCTCGTCATCGATGCCCGGCTAATATGAAACTAAAACTCAGCTTGAACAAGGGTATTTCCTGTTCCGGCCCGAGGATGTTCTATAATCTCCGAGAAACCGCTCGACTGTCCGCCAAGATTCCAGAGCGCTAGTCGTCTCCCTTCCTTTTGTTCTATGTATCTACCCTCCTTCCCCCTCTTTTGAGAATACGTTGGGACTGTTTTTACTATAAAATGGCTAATGTGGGTTGAAGCGACACTCATTGTACCACTGGCTTAGACAAGG
>CABFOW010001369.1:50620-66788 GCA_902141385.1 Timema californicum | reverse complement strand
CCTTCCGACACATCAACTGGTCTACCTTCCGACACATCAACTGGTCTACCTTCCGACACATCAACTGGTCTACCTTCCGACACATCAACCGGTCTACCTTCCGACACATCAACCGGTCCACCTTCCGACACATCAACTGGTCTACCTTCCGACACATCAACTCGTCCACCCAAACTTAGATTGTTCAATGCAAAAGCGTACTATGTACATTCTGCATAGCCCTACCGTAAACCCCTTCTCACCGCAACCCAAAATCAAGTAGTAAAATTTCACAGCACTGGTATTCCAGTTGGTCATAAAAATAATTAATATTACATTAAGTCATTTCACATGTATTGTATTAAAATAAAGTAGTGTGGTTAGGTTATGTTAGGTTAGTTAGAGTCGTAATTTTTTAGTACACTTTTGCACTGAACAATCCAAGTTTGGGTGGACGAGTTGATGTGTCGGAGAGTAGACCAGTTGATTTGTTTACTTTCTTGGGCAGCAGTGGACGAGTTGAGTTACAGCCCGAGAAAGACATCGAGAGCCTGATTAACACGTTCGACAAAATTAGAGCAAAACCTGCCTGAGTGACGCAGCAATTCATACGCTGCATATTGACCCATGATGCATTGCAACCAAAACTTAAAACACCTAACTATAGCGAGATTTTATTTTCTAGTGGCTAAATATTTATTTTGATCACAGCGCCTTACTTACTACCTGTTTAGGTTATACGCATATGTGATAATTATTTCTCTAATGAGGTAGGGATGAAGAAGGAAGCATTTTAGAGATAATATACCGTCATTTGCGTGAAAGGAGAGTGGGTAATCATTTAGGAAAAAAAAAAACCTCAGAAGACCAGACCGCGATGCGAACCCCGCCTGACCTTCCCGTCATCAACAGGTCAGTCCAACACTAGAGTGATGCCCTAGACCAGTGGTTTTCAAAACCTCTTAGTCAGGTGAACCCTCTAAACCAGGGAACAGCTGATTCACGGACACCTTGATAGAGAATAAATGATGAAGTAATCATAGTTTTTTAATACATCATAAGGATAAATTAGCCAATATAATTTATTTTTGTACAATAGAATTTTTAATTATATAAATGATATGAAATGATAAATGATATATTTGTAGATGTTTAGTTATAAAGATTTCTTAGAATAAATGTTAAAATAATTACAATAAAATTTAAAAAATATTTCATATATATTATATTTGTAAATTTATAAACACTAATAAGTTAAATGAGGAATGGAATATAGGTCTGATTCAACACCAAAAAACCCGCTTCGTTAGCCGCGTGGACTAATGCGCTACTCTCGTGTTGGACTAGCCTGCCAAAGACGGGGAGATCGCTGTTTGATCTCGGCCGGGTGCACTGAAGGTGGTTTTTCACACTCATTCCACATAAATGCAGGTGCACTTAATTTTAATTAAACCCATCTTGTCCCCAAACCATTAGTGTAATTGGCACATAGGCGTACAACCCGAACGGGTAGTAGGACGCGGTGCTGAAAAAACACCAGGAAGAGCAGAAAAGGCTTTTTAGCACAAATAAGTGGTTGGAAAAGGCTTGAAATCTTTCAGTGTATTTTTCGAAAGTTATTTGTGTTGGCCTGACGAGAAAAATAAAATAAAAGTTAATGTCAAAATGCTCCTCTCAAATATGCGGGAAAAAGAGGTGTGGCCAACTCCCCGACTTTTCAGCCTCGCTTTCTGCCCGGGATTTAATATGGGAAGTCATCGCCATTGTTTTAGTACATATCAGAGATTAATCCTTTTATAAGAAATTGTATAGGAACTAAAAAATATAAAGGTATGTCACGGGCCCCACTTAGAGAACCTCTGCCCTTAGACCATTCGGCAACTAAAGCAATTATATTTGTTATTTAATAGATATTTATAATCTATCAAAAGCGACAGCTGAAGCCCACATGACTTGACGTATGGCTACGTGAAAGTAGATCTAGTAACTTTTCCAACTGTCAGATATGGCACACTATAAAAATTTATATGTGTGTATATATATATATATATATATACACACACACACACTATATATATATAGTGTAAAGATGCACCTCTCAGCAGATTTCACCCTTTAGTGCGAGTGCTAGTTTATCATTGTTCGGTAATAAGGATTACAGCAAAAAACAGCCAAGATAGGGAAGAGAGAAAATATAAAGAAAAGCGGCGAGTATGTAAAAAAAAATGTGAAGAATATATTTATTTCTTGGCATCACGTCGCAATGCCCTTGCCACGTGTTTCAATCCAAGGCGTTCACTTTGAACAAACCGTGGTCCAGCTCCCGTGACTAATTAGAAAAAGTACTCATAAACTCGTAGTCGTTTGGGGCAAAGAAGAGGGAATTATTGAAGTCGGCTAATCGACGATTGGTCTACAAAGTTTTGACGGTATTAGAGGTGTCAAGGGCCAATTGGATGCTAGAGCGAGTATACTTACTTAATGATGAATTAATACTATTGTTATTTAAACATTTCGGAAGTTTCAATTTCATTTGGCTCCACACAAACTTAAAGAGCCCGTCTCATGACCAATTAACCGTGATATTAAATATAATATTACACTCCAACCAAAAAAGTATTCATTCGACAACAGCGAGACTGGGATTTTTTTTTAAATTTTAAAGTGATTACTTTCTAATTCTGTTTTTTTTTAATGCAGTGAAACTGTTTCACTGGTCTTAAAGGCATTTCCCCCCCAAGCAAAGCAGAGAAAACTACACCACTATGTAACTCCTCGTTAGAGCTGCTTAAGTTTGGTACTATCCGTGGGGGGAAACGGGTTCTCAAGACCTATGGTACGAGCTGTATTACCTGAATAAGTTTGGTGCTAGCCGATGGATGTCATGGGCTCTTAAGACGACTATAAATGATATTCATTTAAATAAATTAAAAAACAGTATATTTACAGATTAAGTAATTGTTTTTTAGAATGTCCATTTTATTTTAATTAATTGTAGAGAGAACGGCGAATAAATCTATGACGATTTTCGCAAGATCATGTAGACCAGAATCAACTAACGAACACCACCAAAACCATAATTCATATTCAAGTCGTTACAATAAGTAAAAAATAGTGACTTCCAAAAAGTAGCACTACTAAAGTGGTGCCGCCCTACCGGCCCTAACATCGAGGTCCCCAATAAAAGACCGTGGGTTACGTAAACAAAACCCTGTGAGAAGACCACCCCCACCATCACGGCTAGTCCACGGCTCCTTCTAACAGATTTACACACATCGGAACACACCGCCAGAGGAACGGGGACACACAACGACCACTAAAAGTCCACATTCTCAACTTTACGATCTTATTACGCGGCAATAAAAATATGTCTTAAGGGCCGAGACGTGGAAAGGGGAAGAGTAAGGGGAGGAAAGACAAAATGAGAAAGACCAGAAAACCCAAGGAGACAAGAGTGAAAGACTTTTAGTGTCGCGAGGTAAGCAAGCAAAAGAGTCCCGCAGATTCAATTTTTACTGCCTTCTCAAGCTTCCTTCTTACTCACACGAGGATGTGCGAAAGAGATCACTTTTTTTTCCGGTGGTGCCAACATCGCCGTGTGAAGTCTTTGAAATAAACTGTTCACGAAGGAAGAAAAAAAAATAGTGGAGATAGGTGGCTTTGCTGGCAAAAGTCGTGGTGGGGGAGGGGGGAAGAAAGAAATTACTCTTGTTTTATCTCTCGTAAATGTTATCATTTGTAAAGCAACCACCGCTTCTGGGGACGTCTCTTTCGTTCACAACACGATACATTGGTGCTTAGTATACTACAGTTTCCATAGAAAGGGCCTTTTAGGATATACACATGCTTTTGCGGTCAACATTGATAACATTATACTATAGGTACTATTATTGTTACTTTGATTATCTTTATTAAAGGCGCTCAGCTCACATTAATTGGCGTATGAATACGTGAAGTAGATCTATTAAATAGTAACCATTCTAGCTGTCAGATAAGGCCCTTCCTGTTGAAATTGGACTATATTCAACAAACCACAAACAGACACACACAAACACACACAAATATATATACTGATAATCTAATTTTACATATAATTAAATTATCATTTTTAGCTTAGACTATAAAAGAGTGTTTTCCAAAATCCCTCCAATCACGCACGTACTCCTTTCACAGCCATGGCCTAGCCCAATGTACCATTTACAACTCCTTATAAAAATACAGTACATAATTACCTGTCCTGCATTATGGTAAAGTATAAAAAAATCAAAAGTTTTAATAAAAAATATGTTATGCTTTATAAATCTCAGTGTGGTACGCCGCGTACCCGTTGAAATATTCAACGTCATTAATGGGGATTATTGCGGGCCGATTGATTAGTTCCTACTACCCCCACACCCACGACACTTATTGTTTTATTAATAAATAAGTAGCTAAAGTGAACTCGATACTTATAGAGGTTGAGTCGAAGATAAAAAAAAACTAATCTAGGAGGACTTGTGACCTTATAGTCTAAATTTGTTGAGACAAATATCTGTGTCGGTGACCTGATTGTCTAGGGGTAATGTGTCCTATTTCTGTGCTGGGGTCTGGGGTTCAATCCTCAGTCCCGGCACAGATTTATCTGATTACCAAACCCTTCCTTAACCTCTGACAAGACGTGTATTAATCACAACTTGTGAATTAATCACAACTTGTGAATGTGTGGAATGTCAGGCCTCCACCGTGGTTCGGATCCCACGTTAAACTGTAGGTCCTCCATTTTATTTCACAATCGTCCTACCATTACACATTAGCGTAAGGGCGTATAACCCGAACGGGTAGTAAGACGCGGTGATAATAATAATAAGTGTTTATACGTAAAGTCACGTGATCTACAGGCGTCACTTTTCTCTCTATAATATCGACACCTTTTAAATAACGCCAATCAAATATGAAGGTAAGTGAAATCTCGTTCACGCAAGCGTTTAAGGGATGGGCAGTTGGAAATCGTCGGCCATCAATGAAGTTAACACTGATACCCCAGCCACCGGCGATGATTTCCACACGAGTAAAGAATGACCCTGAACACGGGAATATTCCTGAATAGCTCGGTGATAGATGATCGACGCGCTAAGCCAAGAATTCTGGGGTTCAATTCTCGTGTCTAGGTGTCATTTTTCAAATTTACGAATAGGAATAATCAATTGGTAAAATTTTATCAATGTTGAATGTAAACTTTTCTTCCTATAAGAATTATTTTAAGCACTTACCATCATCTGCTGATCATTTTCTCACTGAAATAAATCCCCCACCCCCATCTTTATTTCTGAAGCTTATGACCAATATTTGGTTCAGATTTCCAAAATTACAGCTGTATGTTCGTTCCAAAAGGGTGGATAACACACATGATATGTGATAATTTTATCATATGACCCATAATTATTTATATTTGTTTTGTGACGATTTAAATTGTACAAGGCATATTTTTTGGCGTTACGGTCAGAACACGTTATATTTATCTTGGTTTGAGGTGGGTAAATTAATTTCACAAAATTCCCAAAGACGCGAATCTTTTCTTCCATTTTACAAGATAAGACACATCTGACAGGGTTTTATTTCAGAAGGTTTTATTCACAGCACAATCTTTCACAACTAAGTTTGAGGGAGAATAAAAGAAGAAGATATAAAATCTGATATTGAATGATTCCCACCTAATTTAAAGTTAGTTTTTCTATTGAAAACTAAGGGAAACCTTTATAGACACTGGAAAAAAAAGTACAATTAAAAAACACCTGACAAACTCATGATTCACACACTAGTAAAGACTTCCCGGGGATTCAAGCAATCACATACATGATCAGAAGTAAACACACACATATACAAATATATAGCCTATATATTTACAATTTCTTAAGGTGGGATAGAAGGTGACTCTAGTTTAAAGGTAATCAATCATTTTGCAGTTTTCATAATATAAACTTTAAAAAAAAACATCAAATATTTTCAGTAGATACGTTTGGAATAATTTTCTACGCAAAAGTAAACTCACCCTTTTCTTTAATATCTGTCACAGTTGCAATGACAATTGAACAGAAACTTTAAAATAAAATATTATTATTATTATTATTATTATTATTTTCAAACTCGTGTTCGTGACAGATGTTCCAGAACTGTTATGATTACTTTGTGTAGAAAACTAAACGTTGGGCTATCTTCTCAATCAATAATTGATTTTTTCTTAATATATTAAAACAAAATACTAACCTTGACTCACGTTTTTTTCCAACCCACCTTGGTTAGAAAATTCCATTTTCTTTAGATCTTACAGTAAATCTGGGTGTCATCTTAATAAAAAAAAAAGACATTACGAAACCCTCATGTTGCATCATCACCTCTTCTCCATCAGGTGAACATCAAGTAGAGTTTGCAAAGTCCAAAAACTTTTCACTTCCCTTCCTCTTCGTGAGCCCCCCCCCATACACCCCCACCTCCTTGTCTCAAACTAACGTCCGTGTAGCATCCCTTCCCCCCCTCTAGTTTCTTGGGTGTCCCACGCAGATTGTTTAAGTTGGCACTGTAAGCAAACGACGTAAAGGCTCAAGGCGCAGAAAGCGCGCTAGTGTGTACTTAGTGTGATAAACTGTCTGCAGCAGCAATAACAGTCGTCCAACAACACCCCTCTCTTAGAACTCTATGAGACAACCCCCTCCCCCCTTGCCCTTTTCAGTATGTGCGACTGTTGTCTTACAACTTGCCACATAACACNCCCCCCCCCTTTTCTTAAAAAAAAAACCTCTGCGACGAATTGTCACCTAATACGTAACATGTTTATTTTATAGAATCAGGTATATTTACAGCGTTGCTACTACTTTCACTAACACAAAATTCCCTGTCTATTTCAGGAGGAATTTCATTTTTTTTATTCCATATTCTTTTAACCAGGCGTGTCAAACTCTTTTGATTATAAGGTCCACATTAAAAATCAGAAATACTAATAGAGACATATTTAAAAAGAGTTATTATCACTATCTTTAAAAAAATTCTAAACTTTTTACCACAAAAATCTAATTAATATATATATTTTAATTCCAAGATTTAGCCTCTATTTTTTCACAGAAATATGAACCCTTTTATTTGTAAAAATTATATATACTCTTAATGTTTTTTTAATTCACTTTCATAATTGATAATAAATGCGTATCAGTAAGTCCCAATTTCTAGCGTGTTTTGGTCTTTTATTCACACGAGAAAATAAGTGTTCACACACTTATGTGCTGCCAAATATTTTAGGCTACATATTTGGTATGCAAATTAGACCAATTTTTAAAATCGATCTTTGGTTAATAAATAAATTACATTTGGTACATCAACCTCATTTGTTATAGCTTAATTCCCTAAATATTATCCTATTTCAAAATCTCATAGTCCCATGTAGTGCATTTCTGCAATTTTCATACAATAAAAACATAATTAGATCGCAGTTGTATGTTTATTCATCAAAAGGGCTGCGGACTACAAAGAATCGTGGATAGGTCCGTATGTGGCCCTCAAGTCACGCTTGCGTAGTATAGACTCAGAAGGTGTCTGCAACCGGTCGGTGCAATTTTCACTCGACTGGATAATAAAACTACATCGTCATTAAACGATGATCTTTGAGTCTCCTCGCAGTTATAATATTATCAAGTACTTTCAAATAATATCTGAGTCTGACTAAAATTACCCGATCATAATCGGTAATGTTAAGAAATTAAGGTGCGGCCGAAGGGAGCGCAAGTATTTTTACAGTTTTTATAGAATTGATATTTTTTGGCCAAAATAAATAAAATATTTATCCAGTAGCAACATATAGTTTAGTTTTCTTCACATGGTGATATCAACAGATCTTGGATATCTGTCAAGGTTGTCCTGGAATTTGGTCAAAACTTTTTCTCTTTATTTAAAAAGTTTTGACAAAATCCCAGGACACCCTTGACAGATATCCAAGATCTGTTGATATTAGCATGTGCAGAAAACTAAGCTCTATGTTGCTACTGGATAAATATTTTATCTATTTTGGCCAACAAAATGTAATGTTATAAAACTGTAAAATTACTCGCACTCCCCTTTGCCGCACCTTAAATAAGTTAGTCAAGTAAGAAAATATAAATTTCTTTTATTATTTTTTTTCTGTCTATATACGAGGAGACATAAATTTAAGGAATGTTTGAACCAAAGGAATAAATATATGATATTAACTTATGTAAAACAAAAAAATAGTATAAATTTGAATATTTTAAAGTTTGGCTCCAGCGATTTGGTTCAAAATATGTATCTGTTGAGTTTTTTTAGACTGTAAATAATTATTATTTATAATATAGATCAAATCTTCTAGGAAACTATAGAAAATTTTCAAATTATTTATAATTTGATACATGTAAATTACTATTAAACTAATTTACTCTAAAAAAAAATACTTATTATGTAGAATAGTCCCCCGGTACCAATTTTAACAAAATTGCTAAAGTCATTTTCAAAATTTTTCAAATTTTACATAACTCGGTCATCATTCAAATAAAAGGCATACTATTTAATTAATTTTTTTAAGAAAAAAATACATGTTAGTCTTTAAAAAAGTTTAAAAGTCATTTACATTACATAAAATTATAAATGATTTGAAATTTTTCTAAAGTTTCTTGAAGATTTGAGTTTAAAATGGGTATTTGAGAATAGATTTTCATGTTAGATAAGATACTTTTATTTTTATAAATTAGAAATAATTTAATTCTAGTTTAAAAATAACCCTATACAATTTTTGAAAAATTGTAATACGGTAAGTTAAAACAATTTAAAATTTTGGTTTAAAGTGTATAGGCCTATATAAAGAATGTTATTTTGACTAACAAGAAGATCTGTTTGTTTTATGAGGATAACTTACTTAGGTAGTTTACTGAAAACCTATTTTTGAAAAATTTCCTCCAAGCTATAATACACAGCATGAGAAAGTTTGTGCGATTGTGTCTTAACAATTATTTTGTATAAGTTCCTGTGAGATTCTCTGTGTTTTACCGTTCTTCCAGGTGTGTAGCGTACACGACTTACATATGACTTAATTCTAGAACAGACACAATGCCTATTCCTCACTAAAAAAGGGAGGAAAGCACCCGATTTCACCAATGATACAATATTTTCGGTCATGTCGGGAATCGAACCTGTTTCCCCTTAGCTCAGCAGACATCTGCAATTCGGGTAAGGAAAATCTTTTTACGTTATTTCCTGTTCTTAACTGGTAGATTTTCCTCCTAAGTAACGTATATATAAAAAACACTATGTATTTTATCCTTATTCTAGAAAGTGAAAACAAGTGACGCTCCAATACGCCCTTCCCTGTAACTCATAAAACCTGCTCAAGTTAAATGAAATATATGTTATGCTTAAAATATTTTGACGAGGCCTCCCAGTCACCGGCAAACCAGACTAAGTTAGATTGTGAACTCCGATCTTATCACAACTTAAACACTATATTAGGCCTGAACCAGAAATTTGGATTATAATATATGTTTATATGTGTACATATTTTTAAATTATAACAGTAGTAACAATGCATTCCATCCTTTAAAATTATATACATATATTTTTTTTTTTACAAGTCTTGAAATAGAATTAATTTCGTACACTTGCTCGTTTTTTTAAAAATTTAAATATAAAAAGTTATGTCCGCAACGACAAAATAATACTAAATTGTTCGAAACGGAATTTTGTCGAGAGTGGACGGATTCACTAGCACCCACAACAATAACCCCCTCGTCTTCCTCTTTTAAGCTCGTTCCGCGAAGGGAAGGCCGGAAGCGGAACATCGACGCTTTTGAAGGAAGCAACAGGGTAGCGTCAGCGCACGAAAACAGGCGGGGGAGGGAGGGGAGGGGGGAAGGAGGACATAGTTTCCTGAACATATGTTGGGGAACTTCCGAGACCCCCTTCCAATAAAAAACAAAAAAAGGACGATCAGCGCGCAATCCAACTTCAACTCCCAGAACAGGAACTGGAACAATAGGTAGGAGGGGGCATGGGGGGGGGAATATACGGCAGTTCTAATTGTCAAACTTTTTATATCCTTTTGGATATTGAAGGATGCCCTTTGGATAAGACCAAAACAAATCCTTACCACTTTCCAAACCGACGCAGACACAAACACAGTCCTTAATAACAAGAGGGGGTGGGGGCCCACCGATATCTGAGAGAAAGAGAGAGAGGGAAGCTACACACACACACACACACGTGCGAGATTTATACCTTCTACCCACGCGACATTTTTACTTTCGAAAAGTTGTTATTGATGGGGTTTTTGTGACGACCAAGTTGGGGTACGAGGGGGGTGGGTGGGAGGCAGAAGAAGGTGATGTAGGGGTTGGTGAGAGGGGATAGGGGGAGGAAGCTCGGAAACAATCACGTACCTCTTCGGATTATTGCGAGATGGGCGCAAGTCACATACATCTTGTGTCCTTACGGATGACAGGGGGTGAGAGGAAGTGAGAGAGAAAACGTGTGGGTGGGAGGGGGAAGGGTGCCATCATAACTCTACAACTCTCCTACTACTACTACTACACCATACTTAAAAAAAACTTCAAGTTTCCCTCCAACAAATAATAAAGCCAAAACAGAACCACCCCCTCCAAGCCTAGCGTTGAGCTGAGCGGTAGGCAACTGTCGTCAAGCAGGCGTCTACAGAGTTGTAATAATTCTTCGGAAACAGACAAACATCGAACAAGGACGGGGGAAGAGGAAGAGAAAAAAAGACGACTCTTTACCGTTTTTATTTGTTTCACCCTCCTCTTCCTTAGTCGCGTCTTTTTAATTCTCTCTTCCTTTCAATCTGGCGGTAGCACAAGTCGGCTTCCCTTCATAAGTATCGACGTAAAGAATCAATACCCCCTCAAAAGCAATTCAGTCTTCAGTCACCAATGCTGAATCAGTTCGACCCCCTTTTTTTTTAGACTTCCCCACTCATTCGACATCTAGTCTACTAGCTTTTTACTATTATTATTCTGGGTTTCTTTAAGAACATCCTTCACCCCCCCTAAAAAAACACCTCAATAAACTTTCTTTTTTATGCGGTGACAGTTTTCGACGTTTTCTTTACTAAACGGTAATAACGAAAATGTCTTGCTGGGATTTAGGATCATTGTTGAAGACCTCCAAGCATAAAGAAACTCATTTCGAGAAATTCCAATAGGTTATTACATCGACTCTGAAGCTCTATTTGGATTTTAATAAGAAATGATTAAAAACGGGGTTTTTGAATAGAGAGGTACAGATTAAAAAAATCATCAAAACAATCCCGATATAATTAGGAAACATACATGACCTACTCGTTTCTGATGTTCTACTATGTTATTAATCTTTGTCTAGCAGACAATAAGACCGGTCTCGAGTGTTTAAGGTGGGTTTGAAGGGAACACGTGGTAAGGTCCAAAGAAAATTCCGTTTTTACACACAAAAATAGATAAAAAAAATTGCCTAAAATAAATACAATAATACTTCAGTAGATACCTTTAGTATAGTTTTCTACCAAATATAAGGCGGTCAAATCCTCAATTCCTCGAATCCCTCAAATGCTATGGTAATCGAGATATTCGAGATTCGTAAAAATATCTAAAAACCATATCAAATACAATTATTATGAAGTATATGATTGGTAAAAGTAATTATAAAAGACTTGAGTAATTGGAAGAATAACAATATTACAAAAATTAGAATTTCCGCATCAGACCGAAACCCTTAAAGTAATTTTGACGAAAAATTGCGGGTGGCCATTTTGTTTGTAGTATTGATCAATGCTTAGAAATGAAATTTAATCAAAATAATTAGAACCGATCTTGATAACATAATTTTTTCTCTTTTCGACCTTATGGAAACTACCCTTAATTTTAGGGTTAGATTTCCAATTCCAAAAACTCTTCGGGGCAAACCTATGAAAACCCTAGATACTAAGTTTTAGTCTAGCCCAATCGATAAAATAGTTACGGCGCTACTCCGAGTTACAGACAGGCGACAATGCAAAAACAAATTTTTCCGTTTCGGGGGGTCATAAAACGTCGAGATTCATAAAAATCTCGAGTTAGATTTTTTTTTTGACTGTCCAAAATACTTTCTCTACCTTTAAGGTAACGAGAAAGTAAGACAAGAACAAAATTGTATTAATATTTTTATTATTAAAGTGTTATATTTGTTGTTTGTGACGTAATATAATGACAAATAAAATATCATTTGTCAGCGCTACCAAAGCCTTAAACAACTATTTTCTGATTACATTTTAAATATTTCCAGTTAAACTAAAATTATACATTTCTGAGGATTCAAATTTTGATTCAAAATAAAATTTAAGATTAGGATTCAATTATTAATATAGGAAATCTCAATTATCTTCACAAAGTAATCTCAACACTGTTGAATAAGTCCTAATCATCATGACATTCGATCAGAAACTTTTTTAAATGAAGAGAATAAGTCCTGGTCCCATTCCGCAATACTTATGATGGATATTTAAGAACAAAATACAAATAATTTTACTTTCAGAGTTTTGACATTATTTTCATTACTTAAAAAAAACAACATATATATACTAGCAGTCCCGCACAGCGTTGCCAGTGACCCACTGTGGTATAAGTTCCTTATTCAAATACTATTTTGAACATTGATCTTTTAACGGTTAATTTTAAATAAATAATTACAACGTTGATCAAATGTTGAGGGAAGCGCAGGGAAGAATACTTGTTTAATGTTAAGCCCTCCAATTTTTACAGCCCAGAGACTCCACAGATCTAAATCGGTCCCTGAACGTGGATAGTACATATTCATGTGATATCAGTTTAATACAATAATTAATATACATTTACGTTCGAATAGGTAAAACTGAATAATAATAATTATAAAATTGTTTCTACGAAAACCGCCTCTCGGAGCGTGAAAGTCGTACATAAATTCCGACGCCATTTAATAAATATCCGTTTTTTTTAAACATGGCTCACGCCAAAATAGAGGTGAAAGGTATTAACGAGTTCGTTTAGGATTAGAAGTATTTTGTTTTAAGTTTTATAGTTAAAATAAATAAATCGCGTAAAGATAAATTAATCTCGTTTACAACGCATCGGTGGTCAAATAGTTTGAGAGGTCACTCTCGTAATAGACTGAAGTGTAAGTGACGTGGAGATCAGGGTTCACTCCTGGTCGTAAGTAGTGAGGGTGATTTTTACTATATGGTTTTACACTCCCCTTCCACGCAAATGGGGTGCATTTTCTAACAAATTTTAATTTGATCAATACGTACCTCAAACTCTAATGGGTACTAAGACGCGATGGAAAATAAGCAGCTCCAGAATTGTCATTCACATAAAAAATACCGCAGTGTGAGGAGTTTTCCCTTCAAATAAGCGGGACCCTTAAAAGGACTGATTTACGTTTGTGTTATGTACACAAATGTGGTTATACTTGTATAAAATAAAAGTGAGCCCCCTAATTAAGGTACGCCACTGTCCCCCCCTTTTCCCAACAGCTGAAGAGGAGTGTCGGCAAGTGACACAACCTGTCAAGACAGACGAAGGAAGGGGAGGAAAAGGTCGCACAGCCTCTGACTCGCTTCCACCTCACACTGACAGCTGACTGTTAATTTACAGACACTGTGTACTAATTCCATGTCACCCGAGCAGTGCCGTCTTGTGCCTGACTCGCTTCCCCTCCCTCTACAACATACACACCCCTCACCTGGCGCGCCAACCCCTCACGACGCTGACAACCAACCTCTTACAGTAAAAATATACACGAGACGCTAACTGCGAGTCTTCCGGCGCTGTGAGATCACAGCTGGATAGTCTTTTTCGTTTTATTTCAGTAACAAGGAGAATTTACACCCCAATTTTCATATGGAGGGCCTTTATAGCACCGCGTCTAGCTACACTTTCAGGTTATACACACACGTACTAATTACTCTGTGTTAGGAATGAGGAAAATCAATTTAGAGAAAGTATACCAGCATTTGCGTGGATGAAGAGGGGAAAAACATCTGGGTAGAGAGGGGGGGGGACCCTCAGTACACTCAATCAGGATTAAAATTTTCTAACCCTTTTCTCCCGTCATCAACAGTCCCAGCTAATTTCGATTGTAATGATTTATATTTTAAACAATTCGACCAAATAAGCGGGTTTATAGGAAGAGCCTCTAAACTAAACACATTTTTTTTTGCAATCAACATTGGTAACGTTCTTTTAATTTATATAATAAACTTTATTTTATAGGTATTGATAATATTGATCTAAAGCAGTGGGTTCCAAACTCTTTCAGCTGACGCCCCTTTTGGTAGATAATCAAATTACCATTTCCCTCTACAACATAGTTCTAGGGATTTTTATGAAAAAAGTTTTATTATTTCTAGTCTTAGATTGATTTTTGTTTAAAAAAAACACTGGTAGGATAATGGTAGGAAAACGAGTGAAGATTATCGTGATGGTTGTCACTGTTTTGTTTTTATCAGTTCTTGATTATTATGTTTGATGTTTGACAGAGCACACCGCGGATCTCTTTCTACTTCCAAACCGACAACCCTGTTTAGTTTTTATGAGAGTCTTGAGTTGAAGAACCGGTGATGTTGCAGGTGGCCGCAATCGTAGCTTAGGGCAGCGTTTTTCAAACTGTCCTTGCTCTTCGCCAGTTATCTCAAGATCCGTGAGGCAGTTTTGGAATATTCTTTATTTGTTCTTAACTCTATAAAATAACATCAGTGATTAGGATTGACTTTTTTCAGATCTGAATAAAGAACATTTGCCAAGTAGCAGCCTGACAGAACATGTGAGATATATGTTTGTTATATACTTTTATATTAATTGTAAAAGTTAACTGTAGTTATTGAATGTTCATATTATTAGTGTAAAAAATGCTACAAGAGCTCAGTATATATTTTTTCTGGTGCAAGGACTCCTTTGTTCTAAAAAAGTTTGAGAACCTCTGACTTGGGGGGAGGGAAGAGAGGAGAATTGGGGAGCGATTCCGAGGATGAGAGCTTGAAAATAAACATGTCCATGCACACTTTTGGCGGTTCACCGAATTTATTACAGCCAATCTTAAATACCATGGGAAAGCGATTGAAATAAAATCTTCCATTTTCAAATTAATTTTAACATGAATTTGAAGAATATTCTCGAAGATCACGCTAGCAAATGAACATTAGTCTATCGGTTCATTTGAAAACTAGAAACTAGTTCCATATCTCACCGCAAGAAAGCACTAGTACGATGCTGTGATTGAGGGAGAAAGAAAGGAAGGGGAAAGGGAGGGGGTCACATTATTTTCTTTTCATCTTGATAATATTAACTTTGATAGTATTTTACTGTTTTATTAATGTTATTTTATAAGTATTGATAAAATCTATAAACAGTGACAGCTGAAGATCACACGATTTGACGTGAAAATAAATTTAGTACTAGCTTTTTCTAGCTGTCAGATAAGGGCCCTCCCAATGAAACTCTGACTGTAAAAATGTGATTTAGTCAGGGGCACGAATAACGGGCTATCTAAGGAAGAACCCGCACCGGAATAGACCCCGGCATCCCCCGCTCCTCCTACGTAGTAGTATCGTGGATCTGCGATGGACGGCGTCTCTTAAATCTGACAGCCCGTCCCCCCTTGCAAGGAAAGGATGACCAACCAACCAGTCGCTGAGACAGACACTAACCCCATTCACCCTGAGAGAATCTAGAGTCCATCTTTATTACCTCTACTCGTGTCTCGTACCCTGTCCGCTCGTATTCCGGCGATATACTGCCGGCCGCGTAGAGGGGGACAGCGCAACAACAGACCAACTACACGCTCTACGACAGTGATTTTCGAACTGGGTTCCGCGAAACACTGGGATTCACGAGAATTTGATGAAGCTCGCTTTTTATTGGTCTGCCCAAAATGTTTGGACAGTGTGGAAATATGTTAAGATAACTCCTGTATCCAAAGAAGATGAAGATAAGATTGGCGGTAATAATGTTAGTGAAGTTTGCAAAAATATTTTCAAGTCAAATTAAAGTTAAAGTCCATTTCTGCACTTACAAAAAACGCCACCTATCCCTCTCTTGAGCAAGTTCTATCCAGTCCACCTCAATACACCCTATCCCTATCTTGAGCTAGTTCTATCCAGTCCACCTCAATACACCCTATCCCTATCTTGAGCTAGTTCTATCCAGTCCACCTCATT
>CABFOW010001369.1:35333-49758 GCA_902141385.1 Timema californicum | reverse complement strand
GGGGGGGGGGTCAAGAGATTTTACGAAATATTTCAGGGTTTCTCCAAACAAAAAAAGTTGGAAATTACAGCTCTATGTGACTTAGAAAAAAAGTTATTTCACTATGAATAAAACGGTTACCGAATGATACATTTAGTAGCATCTTAATGTGCTTAGCCATTTGAATACAATCAATAGTTTTCCATTTTTGTTCTTCCCAAGGCCATTCTATATAATCCGCGTCTTATTTTACTTTTGGGCTAACGATATATTCACACTATCGTGGTAAAGACAAAAAAGGAATAGTTGAGAGAAAATGTATCCACATTCGCGTGGAGAGAGAGTGGAAAATTTAGTTTGAATATTTCACAAGCGCGTGGACCAGCGTCGTTCGGTGAATAGGACACACTGGAAAAAAAATATGAGAGGGGTGATTCGTGGGGACGAGGTGCGTGGAGAAACCAACGGCAGGCACATCCACCCTTATAAAAATAAAATCACCCCCTCAAACCACTCCCAAGTCGTAACATTCCTTCCGATATCTGAGTCGCTCCGAGGTGAGGTAAGGCAAGGGAACAAGGATATATGGGCGAGGAGGTGGGGAGGAAAACGCTATTTTCGAGATTCCACCGGATTCATCCGCGTTTTCTTCTTTCTTCTCCTTTTGGTTGCAAATACTTAAGATAGGAAACGACCGTGGGAGCAGAGAGAGAAATCTAGGATAGGTAACGATAGTAAGAGAGGAAGAGAGAAGCGAAAGGTAGGTAAAATAAAGATAGAACGAAATATCAAGATCCTCAGAAATCGTCAATCCTGAGACGTTTTCTCCGAAGGCTTGAGGATGCGCTTGGAAGGAGAAGAGGAAGGGAGTGGGTGGTGAGGGATAGATGGTGGGAGGGAAAACTACGAAGCATAATAAATGCGTCGAATGCAAGACGTCGCTAGTAAAATACGATATAGTCTAATATATTGCTCTTTACTTGAACGGGATTCCATTCTATAGGAACCCCCTCGATCAGGCGGACTAAGGTGTAAGTCTCATTTTATCTGGTCTGCCTGTGACAGAGGCGAGGTTAAGGCACGAATTCCGAACGGATTTACCTATTTTTCTTAGCACCGCGTTTGACTACTCGTTCGGATTATAAGCCTATGTACAAAAATTAGTCTAATGTGTTAGGGGTTAGAAAGGTTGAATTTAGGGGAAGTGGAGGGAGAGTGGAGAACTTCTAGGGAAAACTACCTTCTGAACACCTGATCTTCCCATCATCGCCAGCGCGAGTCACGCCTCCTACCATGCGGCCACCGAAGTGGGTGATCCCCCAAATGGTTTTTTAGTTTTTCTAATGAATTATTTGCCAATCTCAAACCAAGCAAACGCATGTATCTATATCAGTAGCGTACCCAAGAGGGGGCTTGAGAGAGCTCGAGCTCCCCTACCGTAGTATGGAGATCGCAGATCCGAAGAAAAACTAAAATTGGGGGGGGGGGGGGGGNTTATGACCTGTTAAACATTGTGAGCAAAGAAAATATCAAGTGCCACACATCCTTGTGTTGATCCTCCCTAGTAGTCCTAATTGATGTTCTTGCAGTCTAGGAAGTGGCCTAAGTCCTGAAGATTGCGGCAGGTTCCGAATCTCCCAGCTTCACACGTGGTTCCATCGAGGAGTTACACAGTGGCCGGACATTTACCTATTATAAATAATCGGTGATTTTTGTGACTGTAGACCTATGTGACGACTACACCAACTTTAATTTAGGCCCATTTATTTATTTTGTTAGATTATCATGTTTATAATAGTACAAATATAAATGATCAAGTTCGCAAATATCGATAAAAACCTCCCAAAAAATTTCGAGGTGCATTATGTTAATGTGCTGAATTATTTATTTTGTAAAATAACCAGTGAATGTATAGAATCACCGAAAGCGATGGTTTCGTTGTCAAATAATAATATTTATCTAGATTTACCAGCGATTTATAAATTCCCCATTGCGGTTTGGTGAAAGTATGTAACATGAACTATTATCTACATTTACCGGTCGTTTTATCAAATATTTAGTTAAGTGGATAAAAATATATAACATAAAACCCAAACTAATCTAAACTAACCTGGTTTAACTTAACCTAAGCTAATATAAACCAGCGTAAGCTTGTCTAAACTAACCTAACATGCCTAAATAGCCCAACAAACCTAATCTTAACGTGACTTATTAACATTCACTGGTGGTTGATGGTAATTTTGTAAAATGTTTAGCGAGTATGTGAAATAGTGAAGACTTTTTTTACATTCTCCAAGTGAAGCAGTGGCTTTGTAGTATCACCGGTGACTTTACAAACTCATCACATTTAGCACATTCACAGTAGCATATACATTGGTAAAAATAAATCCTCCGGCAGTTGGGGGAACTTCCTTCAGACCCCCTTTGAACACCCACCCCCCCATCCTACCCCGCAATCCTGCCTTAGCTACTGATCTAAATTCTATATTTCTCATGCCTCTCCCATTAAAGTAAACCAAGAGAATAGCCCGGACGGGTAGTAAGACGAGGATCACGGAATTCAATAATGTACGTCCATAAATTGGTCCGACATTGACAACAAATCACGCGATCGAGATAATCTCGCACCTGGTGTAGATCACGCAAACTAAGTGCGTGTTCGTGAAAAGTCCAGCTACCTAGGCTTAGAACTGCTACAATTCCACAAAGTTTAGTCGTTCATTAAAACAGTAGAAATAAACTTTTAGAAAATACAAACCTATTTTTTTACGGCCAACATTGCTCATTTTACTTAAGTGTTTTTTATAAGTAATAATATCCATCAAAAGTGACAGCTTCAAATCACATGACATGACGTATGAATAAGTTAAACTATATGCAGTAGCTTTTATAGCTGTCAGGTTCGTATTCCTATGAAAATTTGGACCGAAGTTCAAAAGGGACTCGTGCACCCATTCAAGAGTCAATCTAACGACCGATTAACAGGGAATTTAGGTACACGGCTAGGCTCGAACCATAAATCGTATCATGTCCGGCTTTCTGATCTATTTATTTGACAACAGTAGAGTGGGATCAGTTATGTTTTATTTTGTTTTATTACTTGCAATACGATAAACCGGTTTCGTAGAGCTCAATTCCAGTGTTTCCTAAAGTTGAATACAGACCACACCAAAATTTGAAGCTTGGTTCGAGATGTATAAAAAAAAATATTACCAACTCTAGTTAGTTATTATCTTTGGGATGAGACGAGCTTTTAATTTGGGAGTTTAGGGAATGCGAGAAAAGGACAGGGTTTTTGCATTTTTTAGAGAAAACCCTTTTTTGGCAAAAATAAATTAAATACTGCTCCAGTAGAAACATAGTTAAATTTTCCACGCATGGTGATAGATAACAACAGCTGTTGAATATCTGTCAAGGGTGTTCTAGAATTTAATGAAAACTTTTTCTCTTCATTTAAAAAATTTGTCATCTAATGCCGCTATATTCACGAGAGATATTCAAGAACTGTTGATATCACCATATGAAGAAAATTAAACTCTATATCTCTACTGAAGCAATATTTTATTTACTTTGGTCAAAAAGATGTTTTGTTATAAAAACTGCAAAAATAATTACCTTTTCTCGAATCTACAACACACTCACCTTAAGGTGTTGCAGATGTTTCGAAATTCTGAATTATTTTCGAAGTGGTTTGATATTTCTTAAAATTGTTTTCAACAAGATTTAGGATTGAGTTTTGACCAGTTAAGAGCTTAGACTTTAAATTTAAAATCTAAAAAAAGTCTAGTAGCTCATATATAATCTTAAAAAAACAATACCACATTTGCTTCAAATTTTATATTGCGACCCTTTCAAAAAATTACTTTATTTGATAGAGAATGGCTAGTTCTAAGTATCCGTCGTTTCACTTTAATCTCAGAAGTACGAATATTGGTGTAAAGCGTAGTTGAACTTTTTCTAAAAAAATGTAAACTTTATAACCAGATTGGGACCTGTTGATAGCTTTCGCTTACAGTTTGGTGAAAACCATATTTAAAAATATAAAACCACTTGAAAAATGCGCGATTTCCAAACGCATAAAACGCCCTCCCCATGTAACAGCCTTAAGGTAGTAAGTTGGTAAGAGAAACATTGCTCTATTTGAACAAATGTATAGATAAAAACTATATTTTGCAGATAATTCATTCCAAATTACTACATATTCATAGTTGTTTGTAGCAAGTGATACAAACAAACATCACAATACAAACTCGTGAGTTCCATTCTTAGTGTGGCGTCGTCCAAAACATTGTCCTGAAGTCGGACAATGTTCAACAACAAACAACGTGATGAATTGAAGCAGATGTTTTTACTGGTCTATTGAAACGTACAACAATACAATATCTTATGTATAATATTACACCACCGTATGGCAGCCGTAGCCAACTTTGTTGTGACGATGCTGTTCTCGAAGAGTTACAAAAAGCATTTGAATTTTGTCTGCGTGTCTACTAATTAGAACTTGAATCACGCTCGGACTTCTGGATCAAGTGATTTGCGGTATCAGACCTATTCCGTGCTCTATGTTATTTTAAAGAAATTACGTATTAGTGTATTACAATAATAGCCTGAAGTACCCGGCTTTGCCCACGAGAAATATTTTGGGTAAAAATATTTGTAAAAAGTAAATCTTATCAATTTTCTTAATGAATAAGTTATAAGGGGATAATTGATTAAAAGGATTAAAAGGTTATTAAGGAAACCGGGAAAAAGCCTAATAAAAATAAAAGGGATATAAAGGTTAAAGGCAATCAAAACCACAGAGAACAGAAGTGCCCAACAATAGTTTTATCAAATTCGATGTGTTCCGACGTCATTCGGCTCTTCGGGAATGGTTATTGACTTACATGTCGAACTAATATTTCATATACCACCAAAAAGTAATTTTTTTATATTAACGTCATTAGAAATCTAAGAGAACACCGATTTCCAATTTACTGCTTCTTAATTTTGAAATTTAAGTATTACACCTTAAATGGTTGTTTAGGGTGGTTTTTTATACGTGTCTGTCAAATTTCAATTTCTACCACACTAAAAAGTAATTTATTATTTTAGCCTTGGAAATTTTGAAAACTCCCCTTTCTAAATAGTAATTATTTAAAATTAATGTTGTTATTGAGTGATGCTTCTACATTCCTGGAAATTTNTTTTTTTTTTTTTTTTTACCTAAGCCTCCTCTACACTTCCCCATTTAAAATCTTTTGTCTTTTATAGTTAATCAATCTGTTCTTTATAGCTTCTTGCCGGATGACAGTTCTATGCCACACGGAAATGTCGGTGTGTCTGTTAGCTTTTCATTTAAAAACATCATACTTAGAAATTTCGAATTTAAATACGAATTAGATTATCTGGTGTTGACCTTCTACTTGCCTGCCGACTTTTTTTTAACATACCTAAAAGTGTGTTTTTATGTTAAGGGCACTCCTCACTTTACTGTTCTCTATTTACTAAACACCAAATTAAAAATTTGTCAGCCCTTAATATTTATTTGGAGTGGTCATTTTACCTGCCTACCGAATTTCAGTTTTCTACCACACTGGGAAGTAGTTGCTAACTATTGGTTTTTAAAATTTTGAAATCCTCCTCCCCACAAACTTCTTTTCTCCAAATCACTTTTACAGATTTATTGGGTTATCTGGAATTGTATCTCTACCTGTCTATTAAATTTAATTTTATATACCATTTCAATTGATTAATTTAAAAAAAAAATTGTAATCCCCTCACAACCTCCACCCACTTTTCTACAAATAACTCTTATAAATTTCATATTACAAGATTTATTTGTAGCTGTATCACTCACTACCTAACTGCCACATTTTAATTTTCTACTTCAGCTAAAAAGTTTTTTTTCATAATAAACGACTAAACCCCCTTCAAAATTTCTTGAATCCCAATTTTTAAATTTCCTATTCTTTGATTTTTCTTTTAATATGGGCCAATTCCGCTACCTTTCTGAAAATTCAGCTGGTGATAGTCAGTAATTCGGGGCTTTCGTCTTTATATATGTAGATTTGTTAAATAAAACAGCTTCATTATTTAATCGCGTTGAAAAATATTGTTATATTGTAGTGAAAGGAGGTGAATACAACTTTAAAGAAAGTCCGAATCTTATAATTTAAGCGGGAACATAGCCACGTGTCAAAATATGTAGCTTTACCCTAGCAGTCCCTCTTTCGAAGTAAAAGTCCGTTTCACTTTACGAATAACAAACACCTAGCTTAGGTAGATAATACAACTCGAACTAGACCCCACGAATAACACCTAACATAGATATGTAATACAGCCCGTTTCAGGCGTATTAAGAGACAATTTAATTCCACGGATAACGCATATTTTAGGTAGGTAATACAGCTCGTTCCAGAAGTCTTAAGAGCCCGTCTCACCCCACGGATAGCACCTAACTTACTACTAAGTCAAAGGTTCCGGGCTCGATTCCCGTATCCAGCTACAGCCAGTATATTATCATAAATAGCCACAGCTCGTACCAGGAGTTTTAGAGCCCCTCTCACTACATGAAATATTTTTCCTTTAGAAGAAAAATAATAACCCAGGCTGTATTTTGACCACTGTAATAACATGAAAGATTTTTTTTTCTATTAAAAAACCAAAGCATCATAACAATAATTATAGTGTTATGTGGTTTTAGGGGAGGACGAAGTCGGTTCTCAGAAAATAAGACAAGCGCGGATGAACTAACGTGTTTCTGACAAAAAGACGGACACCTGTCTAGTAATACGAGACCCTTAAAAAAAAGAAGTTAGAACACTAGCTTGGAATTCCAGGTTTGAAATGTTGCACCACACCGCAGAGGCGGACGGTGGGGGATTACAAAACAACAACCATTCTCCTCGACCAACATCCTGTTGGGTGTCGCGAAAAAAAAAATCCCGCGTTTTGGAGCATGTAATAGCCCGAATACAGGACAAGTCCATCTTGACGAGATAGATTGTCTTTTATGTAAGTCATGCGTAACGGAAGAGTTGCATTTGTGTATGATTTGAAAAACAGTCAAATTTTCATAGTAAGAACCTTATCTGAAAGCTAGAAAAGTTACTTAATCTACTTTAACGTATTCATGCGTCAATTCGTGTGTCTCCAACGGTCGCCTATGATATATTTTTAGTACCACGTCTTACTATTCGTTCGGGTTGTAAGTATATGTATGTACTCATTACGCTAATGTGTAAGGTTGAATCTAGAGGAAGTGTACCCAAAATTTGTGTGAGAAGAGCATAAAGCCATTTAATATAAACCACCCTCAGTACATCCAACCGGGATTCGAACCCTGATCTCCCCGTCATCGACAGCGTAGTCTATTGCGACCAGGGTGGTCCCAAGTTTTTAATCCCGAGGGCCAAATCTGATCATCAGTTAGCACCGTGGGCCGAAGATATATTTAGTAATCCATTAAACTAATATAGGCCTACAAACAACACTTAATAAACAATTACTTTCAATACTTAGATATATTTTTCAAATTTTACTGCCCGCACACACACTTCCACAAAACAACTTAGCATTATAAATATATATATATATATATATATGTATACATATTTTTATTGATCAAATAAATGCTTAATAATATGTAATCATGATCTTTTTAAATATATATATGACTCATTAACTGTGTCACATCCGCCACCGAGGGTTTCCCCTTAATTTTCCTCCAGGATATTGTGAGGGCCACAATTTCAGTGAGCGCGGACCAAGTTGGATCACACTGCCTTAGACCAATCATGTTGAACCGTTCCCCTATTGAGAGCTGCGTAAGTTCTTGGGGAATTGAACAGGGACCATACATTAGATTAATTTTTATAGTACCTAATCCCACAAGACCTCATTGTGTCGACGGGCCTATAAACACCCATAGTACCTAATGCCCAGATATAATAAAAACGTGGAAAATATTCTTTAAATTGAAAAATGCCACCTAGATACGGGAATCGAGCCCGGAACCTTTGACTTAGTGTGCCAATGCTTTAATCAATGATATATTCAGCTGCCATCCCGTGGCCAAACTCATTCTTCGCTCATATTTTAAGGTTGAGTCTGTGATGGACGTGCGGAAATTGTCAGCTACATATGAGCGATCAATTAAGATCGCGAACTATCAGATAATGCAGCAGCCTTCGATTCCCGAGGACTTAGTGATACCGATAGTCAATGTAGAAATGATATTTAGATGCGACTACAACCGTACTTATTTTTTACAATACATATATTATACTTATGACTCTGGAAACTTTATGGAAATTAGCGAGAATTAACGTCAACTACAAGAGCACATTCTTCAATTCGAGCTAGCGAGGCGCACAGAACAAACTATGGAGCCGCGGGATGGGCATGTTTGCCTTTGACCATTTGACCGCAAAAGCGGGTACACAGAGACTTAGGGTACGGCCAGACTGGGCGAGCGAGCGACTAAAAAATAAAGTAGAACACATTGGTTGTAATGAGAGGTGGCCAGACTGGAGCGTGCGCGCGTTCGAGACGGTACAGTCTAGTTTACAGGCGCAAGGCAATACAATTGTATGTTGATTCATTGATTGCTAGGAAAACTTCTCAATTTGACATGATATTTGACTTTTTTTTATAATTATCAATATATAGGTTTAACACACTTAACGGCCTAATTTAATTGGTAAAAACACAGACTATATATATATATATTGGTGTTATATATATATATATATAATCTATATGTTAGAAACCTTAAATTTTATAATCAAAATAGGCTTTTACAAATAAAAATCACCATTAGCGTGGAGAGAGGATGGGAAAACCACAGCAATAAATCACTTGTCTAAAAACACCCTCAGTTCATTGAGCCAAGATTCTAACCTTTGCCTCCTCGTCAACAAATATCGAGAGCTATCTGCTAATCACGCGCTCACTCGCTCGTCCGGTTTGGCCGCTCGCTCGCTTGTCAGTCTGGCCTAACCCAGTGTGTGTGTGACGCATGCATTGTTACAGCCCTGGGATCCTGTGTATCGAGGGCCCCACACACGGTCAGTCCACAGTCCGGTTTGATGGAAAGTCATCAAACCGTCCGCCAATCAGTTCGGACTGATCAGATCGGATTGTCATGGATTAGGAGGAAGAGGAGCAGTGTGTCAGAGATAGGAGGAAGAGGAGCAGTGTGTCAGAGATAGGAGGAAGAGGAGCAGTGTGTCATAATAGGAGGAAGAGGAGCAGTGTGTCAGAGATAAGAGGAAGAGGAGCAGTGTTTTATGAGGGTCAGGAACAGTGTGCTAGAGAGAGAAAGAGGGTACAGGAGCAGTGTGTCAAAGATAGGAGGAAGAGGAGCAGTGTGTCAGAGATAAGAGGAAGAGGAGCAGTGTGTTAAGAGGGTCAGGAACAGTGTGCTAGAGAGAGAAAGAGGATACAGGAGCAGTGTGTCAGAGATAGGAGGAAGAGGAGCAGTGTGTCAGAGATAAGAGGAAGAGGAGCAGTGTGTCAGAGATAGGAGGAAGAGGAGCAGTGTGTCAGATATAGGAGAAAGAGGAGCAGTGTGTCAGAGATAGAAGGGACAGGAACAGTGTGTTAGAGAGAGAGAGAAAGAGGGTACAGGAGCAGTGTGCTAAAGAGAGAAGGGACAGGAGCAGTGTGTTAGAGAGAGAAGGGACAGGAACAGTGTGTTAGAGAGAGAAGGGACAGGAACAGTGTGTTAGAGAGAGAAGGGACAGGAACAGTGTGTTAGAGAGAGAAGGGACAGGAACAGTGTGCTAGAGAGAGAAGGGACAGGAACAGTGTGCTAGAGAGAGAAGGGACAGGAGCAGTGTGCTAGAGAGAGAAAGACGGTACAAGAGGAGTAGGCTATATTAGGAAGAGAAGGAATAGGAGCGAGAAGGAGAAATAGGGAACAGGAGCTAAGGTTCGTGTCCGGCCGTCAGTCCGCGCTCTGTAATCTGACGGGGGACAAGACGTCCGGGCCACCCTTCACCCCATTCTCCTTCCTTCAGACGTCGCGGGCACTCCCGAACGTCGTGAGAAGTGCCACGAGAGAAAGAGGAGGAACAGACAGTTGACAGTCACCATGGTTTAAGGGAGGTCGACGTGCCCAGCTTATGATGGTGAGGATACCAGTGTTCAAATACCGGCCGGGTATACTAAGGGTGATTTATCTCTAGAAGCTTTCCAAACTTTCTCCCTTCACACAAATGTAGGTAACCTTCAGTTCACCTCATAAAGTAACAAGCTTTATTTGCATTGTTCCCCTATGGTGAGTAGGGATGTGGTATCGGAAAAAAAGTATCGATAACAGTAAGTATTGGTATCAAAATTTTAATTTGAAAAAATGTGTTTTTTATACTGTCATAATAATTTCAACTTTTGCATCATCATTGTATTTTCATATTTATTTAAAATTACAAATTATAATGGTTTTTTAATATCTTAAAACAAAATTTTTTAAATGCTTTTTTCGCTATCAAACTTCTACGTCCATAATTCACTTCTTGGAGGTGCCATTTTTTAAATATATTCGTCATTTATACACCAAGATAGATAGATTATTATTAACTACTGACAAAAATAAAAGAATGGACGCCCTACCCTGCTTTATCTGTTTAAACAATGCACATAAACTTTTCTGCTTATTTTGCTTGGTGTGCCCTTTGAGACCCGCCTCGGTGGCGTAGTTGGCTAACGCGCTTGCCGTGTTAAGCTCGACTGCTGAGGACGGGTAGATCGAGGTTCGAATCTCGGTCGGGTTAACTGGGGAGGGTTTTTTCCTAAATGGTTTTCCACTAACTCTCCACGCAAACGCGGCTTCACGTCCTCTAATTCAACCTTCCCAATTCTAATCCATTAGCGTAATTAGTACTTAAAGCGTATAACCCGAACGGGTAGTAAGACGCGGTGCTAAATATTAATATGTACTCTTTGAGTGAGTTCAATGAGTTCTACAAAATCTTCTTTTGTTTAGATTGTGATAACCATGCTCATTGATAAAGGGGTAGTAGACTGGTCGCCACTCACCCCTTCGCCCGGTCAGGAATCAAACTGTATTGATAAATAAAGATTGAAAGAACAGCTGTTAATTATAATGAGCCAAAAGAGCTAAGATATTGAATGCTAGAGTTGCAGAAAACGAGTGAGAATCGTGAAATAGTTTAAATATGTTCTTCCTCCAGAGTCCACCCTTGTAAATATTTAATTCAAGCATGAGTGAGTATCACAAAAAAAAATTGTTTCTTTTTATACCGATCCGAAACCGCAGTGTGAGTACTAATATCAGTAACAATGTAAAAAAGTATCGAGTAAAAATATAATAGTATCGAAAGGAAAATATAGATATTAGTAAAGTATCACTATTTTTTCACGTCCCTAATGGGGAGGGCCGTAGTGTAATTGATTGAGGATCAATTGCTATCTTTCAGGGTGTTTGGGAGTGTAGATAACTCTTTAATTACCTTCATAACCCCTACGCCCATTTGCGCAACTCTTTAATTATCTTCATAACCCATTCGCCCATTTGCGCAACTCTTTAATTATCTTCATCACCCCTACGCACATTTGCGCAACTCTTTAATTACCTTCATAGCCCCTACGCCCATTTGCGCAACTCTTTAATTATCTTCATCGCCCCTACGCACATTTGCGCGACTCTTTAATTACCTTCATAGCCCCTACGCCCATTTGCGCAACTCTTTAATTATCTTCATAACCCGTACGCCCACTTGCGCGACTCTTTAATTATCTTCATTAACCCCTACGCCCATTTGCACGACTCTTTAATTATCTTCATAACCCCTACGCCCATTTGCGCGACTCTTTAATTATCTTCATAGCCCCTACGCCCATTTGCGCAACTCTTTAATTACCTTCATAACCCCTACGCCCATTTGCGCAAGTTAAATGCGAACAGTCCAAAACGTGTAGTAAGATTCGGTGGGGAGTGAGAAATAAAAATATTATGATAAAAAACTGTGTTTTAGAAAGTGTACGTCTAAATCAGAGTGGAAACAAGATTGAAACACAGCCTCTCTTGAACCAATCGTCTCCATGGGAAGAGAAATTCCGCGGGATCGAACTGAGTGGGCGTGGAACAAGAAGAAGAGGAGGAGGCGGACTAAGTAGAAACAGCGAGTTGAAGGGAATGGGGGGTGGAAGACGAAAGAAAAAAGGGGGTCCGGTGTGATGAACCTGTCAATTTGTCCCAAGTCGAAGAGATTGAAAGATTCCTGGCGGCGTGTTGCAGTAGTGGTCTGCGCAAGACCCGAGTGACGCGGAGAGAGTCTGGGAAATAGGTTGGGTCGGTTTGATTTGGGCCGCCGCAACTACTTTAGACTAAAATAAAGCAACCTATTAAATTCGAAATAATTGCTTTTATTACATTTTAATTCAAGTTCTAGTAAGTAAGTCTGAGAGTGCCTAGAACATAATAATTCGTGAATATATACAATAGCGTTAAATATAAAATAGACCAATTTTTTATTTTAGTTTTTTAGCGCCGCGTCTTACTACCTATTCTGGCTATACGCATAACATGTAGGACTATTAATTATGCTAGTGAGCTAGAGATTAGGAAGGTTGAATTTAAAGGAAGTCTACCCGCATTTCCGTATAAGGTAAGTGGAAAACCAGGTCGGAAAAACCACCCTCAGTACACCCGGCCGGGATTCGAACCCCAATCTTCCTGTAATCGCAGTCTAGTCTTTTGCGAGAATGACGCCTTAGACTATACGGCTACCGAATCAGGTGTCCCATTTGTTTGCTTCTGGTTTTTGTTTATAAACACGTTAATTAGTGAACATTGTTACCAGCTTTGTAATCTACACACGCAGCGGTCGGAGGATTATTTCACATACATGAATATTTAAAAAATAGATTCCCAGCTATTGTCTAGCATTTTTGCTCATGTCAATTTAAAATAGAAACTGATGTTTTAGGTGTGCTTAATATCAAAATAATCATCGATAATGTTAAATGCCCTATTAGCTTTGCGAGTAATAAATACATAGCATACTTATTCTACCTCACCACTTCAGCTTGTACTTAAACATTTACTATGAAACTGGTCTATTTCATTCCGGTCTGGTGACCTGGTGGTCTAGGGATAAGGTGTCAGACTTCTGTGCTGGGGGTCCGGGCTTCAATCCTCGGTCCGTGCACAGATGTATCTGATTACCAAACCCTTGCTTAACCTCTGACAAGACGTGTATTAATCACAACTTGTGAATGTGGGGAATGCCAGACCTCCACCGTGGTTCGGATTTCACGTTAAACTGTAGTTCCTCCATTTCATCTCACAATCACCCTACCATTACACATTAGCGTAAGTGCGTATAACCCGAACGGGTAGTAAGACGCGGTGCTAATAATAATCAATTCCGGTCTAGGTAGGTGTCGTCTTGTATTGTATATAATATAGCGCCACCGCACTTGAGGAATGAGGCGTGCTAAGTCTGACTATAAAACTGACCCCTAATGGTTTTTATGAATGTTATATGTGTAGTACCGCCCGGGTCACTTGCAACCTGCCAGTCCACCCTTGTATGGAAGCCAACATATATTCTAATTTTGGTAGAAAGCCCCTTCTTTGTACTAGAATCTTAATGTATAGTAATACTTTGGTAAAATAAATTAGTTAAATCAACTCGTATTAATAAAAAAAACTAGGCTAAACGTTTATGAGCAAAGTAAAAGCTTCCCGTCCAATAACAATCCAGCATGTGTCCTATTAAGTATCAAGCCGGAAGGAGTTAACTCGCAATAACAGGTCCGCGTCTCGACGCAAGAAGATTAGGCATCCGTCGGACGTCTCATAGCACAATACCAGGGACGCTCATCATGTCGTTTCATATACAGAAAACAAGACTAAATGGTGGTACTAACCGCCAGATCTTCATTACGCGCGCGTGTGTGTGTGCTTGAGTGCGTGTAGGCGAGCGTTCATAACGAACGACAATAATTTTAATGAATGTCCCAGTAGGAACAACAAAGTCCTAGCGTGCACGAGACATTGTCTATGAGTATATCTCCGGCGACCCTAAGCATTACGTATTACATTAAAAGACAAGTCGCGAAACAAAAGGCGACAGAGAAAGGGTTGGGGTTATAAAAGAGAGAGAGAGAGAGAGAGACAGACACACAAAAAAAAGACGAAGAGGACTAAAACAAAGTGAATGTTTTGTTGCGAAAATAAAGTGAAAAGGACGGTCCAGTATATTACGTCTTGATGCATACAACCCCTCCCAACAACCCCCTTTTTGCTTTGTGCTGATGACGAGAAAGGAGTAGGGGTGAATAAGGGATGGACGCCCCCCCCCCTCCTGAATACTAAGGTTGTGGGGGATGGAAAAGAACGCGAGTTTAAGTCCATATTTTTGCAGTTTTATAAAAGAAAAAAAAAAGTTTGAAAACTTGGAAAATGTTAGTAACTCTTCTACCCCCCCCCCCC
>CABFOW010001369.1:21204-35270 GCA_902141385.1 Timema californicum | reverse complement strand
CCCACCAACTCATTCAAGATAGTCAAAAAGCATCCAAATTTTTAAAAATATGTGAAGGGTATAAGGAAAGACACACATTTTCCAGGACAACTTCTATACATCTCAAAACCCGACCCCAGCAAATACTTTTTTTAAATAAGTTAAATATAGCAGATACCTCTTTTAACTATAATCTAAATTGTATTAGAAAGGTATCATGATTGGTTAAACAGACTACAATACTAACTAAATATGAACTAAAATGGAACTTTACCCCTTTTTCAAGTGCACTCGTCATGTAATATTTCCAAAATTATTGGAAAAGACACGCACGCATATTAAAACCAATGGTTACAACTTTACTGCACAAGCAATATAGATCGATATAGATATCCTACGTAAAAATCACCAAATATATGAGTAGCCACGTTAATACTTTATAAACACATCTTATCATAAAATGAGACATTTTTAAACAGACCATGGGCCTATATTTTATGTAAACGACGTTGATTCACTCATGTGCAACTATAGCCTATATGTAAAATAATAAAGTATATTATAAGAACATAAAGAGCTGCTATTTATGGTTAAACAACAAATGGATGCTGTTAGGGAATGACAAGTTTTAATCTTACAAACGCAAGTAAGCTAGGAAAAAAAATTAATCGCTCTAAACATAGTAGAAAGCTTGCGTAGAAAGTACCCAAACTACTCTAAAACTAAGCAAGAAAAAATAATTATGGCGAGGAAGGAAAATATGTGGAAGGAACTAGGAAAGAAGCCGGGATTGGGTGAAGTACGAACAATAAGTTTGATAAATTAGGCAGAGTCTCATTGAGGAGTACAGAGGTCTAGCTAGCAACGCTCTAGAGAAAATTATGGGTGTCAACAGGAGAATACCAGGTGTGTAGTCAACAGGTATATAGCATTGTGTAGTCAACATGGCAATACCCCGTGTGTAGTTAACAAGATTACACCCCGTGTATAATTAACAAGGCAACACCCCGTGTGTAGTTAACAAGGCAATACCCCGTGTGTAGTCAACAAGATTACCCCCCATGTGTAGTTAACAAGGCAATACCCCGTGTGTAGTCAACAAGGCAATACCCCGTGTGTAGTCAACAAGGCTACACCCCATGTGTAGTCAACAAGGCAACACCCCGTGTGTAGTTAACAAGGCTACACCCCGTATGTAATTAACAAGGCAATACCCCGTGTGTAGTCAACAAGATTACACCCCGTGTGTAGTTAACAAGGCTACACCCCATGTGTAGTTAACAAGGCTACAACCCGTGTGTAGTTAACAAGATTACACCCCGTGTATAATTAACAAGGCAATACCCCATGTGTAGTTAACAAGGCAATACCCCGTGTGTAGTCAACAAGATTACACCCCGTGTGTGGTTAACAAACAGTACTCAAGAGAATGATAGTTGAAAACCAGCTCTTACAAAATATCTTGGTTTTATTTACAGGATTATAAAACAGTCCTTGTCTGTCTTGCGATTCTTAAACTCGTTTGGCAGCAGAAGACCCAGAAGGATACAAGAGGGTCGTAAGCCCTGTGAATTTAAGTGATTTAAGGCGGGAGTGTAGGGGACGCGATAAAAGGTCACTGTTTTGCTGTTTTCGTATTAAAAGTTTAAACTTTTTTTTGGTCAAAATAAATAAAATATTTCTTTGGTAGACACATAAAGAGTTTAATTTTCTTCACATGGTGATAGGGCCTATCAACCAGTTGTTAAATATCTGTCAACGGTGTCCTGGAATTTAATGACAACTTTTTCTCTTCATTTTAAAAATTTTCTTGCTTGATGCCGCTATGCTCATATATATTCAAGAACTGTTGAAGTCATCATGTGAAGAAAATCAAAGTTTGTTTCTACTGGCCAAAAAAAAAAGTTTTGGTATAAAACTGCAAAAACACTACTCTTAGTTCACGTCCCCTACACCACTCCCACTTTAAATAGTAATTCTGCGCCAAATCATGTGATCCGCAGCGGTCACGTTTTATAGATATTATAGTTCCCTCTAAAATAACACTGATAATATAATAAAATATGATCAAAGTTGATATTAACAAAATGTATTTGTATTTTCTAAAAAGTCCTTCATATGAGAATTGTGATTGTAGCTCGACCGTCGTCTTGTGACGCGGGGTCTCGCGGTACAACCTATATTCAAGGCGCAGTGAGGTTGTTTCGCCTCTAATAACCCCAAAGGTCCTTTTGTTTCTCCGTCTCCTGATGGATGCTAATGAAAGAGAGTGGTGGGGGCTGGAGGGGGGGGGGAGGTTGGAGACCCGGGAGGAACTGTCACGTCATCTTGCCCTCGCACGTCACGTGACAAAGCTCGCTTGCTTTGCTCCCGAGGTCTCCTGCAAGTGGCATCGGCCGTGGCCACGGATGAACGAGGTGAGGATGAACGAGGTCCAAAGCCTCTGCGAGGTTGCAGCCCGTTTTGATTATGCGAAGTCGCGTATCATCTAATCACGCCAATATGTTAAGGATGAGGATGTAAACATGCATTTATGTTGAGATATAGTAAAAAACCATTTTGGAAAAAACAACACCTTTAGTTCACCTGACTGGGATTACAACACCGATATCCCTTTAGAAATGAAAATTTTCCATTATGCCTAAATTTTTTTCAACAGGAAAAATTTCTGATCTTTTTTTTAGCAGTGGTGGTTGGCGACCTACTAAGTAGTTAATAGGGATGATTTGGGGGAGGGGGCATCTAGAGCCAATACATAAAGCTATCAAATAGTTGATTAGGTGAAGAGTGTTCGAGAGAGGGGGGGAGAGAGAGAGGGGGGTGCAGATTGTTAGAGAGAAAAAACAATCTTTAAATTAGAAAAAAAAAATCTTAATGATGATAGCTATACTTAAAATAAAACCCAAATAAATTTTGTAAATTAAACCTATCGCCAACACAGATATTCAACTGTGATCGGACTGGTCAGTGACGAATTGGTCAGTAACTGTTTGTTACTTTGATTCGCACACGGTGCTACGCAAAAATTGCAACATTTCATTCAGTTTCTTATTTTCTAGCTTGCAAGCACCTTCTTCGGTCTTCTAGAATATTTAATATTTATTCATATAATATCTAGTAGCTCGAGTGCCAAGGAAGATCTGGTTCTCTATTATTATTATTATTATTATTATTATTATTATTATTATTATTATTATTATTACAAATATAAGAGACATGACCAAAGAAAATTTTGGATTCATCCATGAAATGAAAAGGATATAGTCGGCAGATTATTATTAGTCGCGGCAAAGGAACTGCACCAAACTGATGTAAAATGTATAGCATTGTACAGAATATCGAAAGAAAGCTACCTTGAATAGAACATTAAATGTTCAATAATATTGTTAATTCATAACTGAGACAGCCCTGCGACTAGCACGTTGAGTTTCCAGTGACTAATCACGGACGCGTTTAGACCGATTAGCAAACAGTAGACCCGTGAGCGGACCGCTATTGAAGTACATTGGCGGTGACGCCAAAGCTACTAGTCGGTAATTTAGGTTTCACTCAAGTCAGTTTTTAAGTCTTGAGTAGCTTCGTGGGCGAAAAGCCTTAAGGAGTTAAGGATTTTGCAGTAAAATTTTCAGATCATTAAGATACCAAGGGAAGAGGATACATTCGTTAAGGCTTTATTTTTTTTAATGTCGAAGTATTTATCATATCTATATTCAACAACATACAGAGCTTCGTGACCCATTCAACTACCGAGCGCTGTAATCGATACTCGAGTAAGAAAAGAAGAACTACAATCGTTGTTATTGCTTTTGTAATGTTCTCAAGAATAAAATAATTGAAAATTTTTCGGGAAAATTTGTCCGTCTAAATTTCTTTTAAAGGAGCCTAAGGATAATATTCAGTCTTCCTCTTCCAGTTCTTCCGTGACATCAACATCAAGGCCTCTCCGGAGAGCTTGGTTTTTTTCACCCCTTCGCTTTTCTAACACACAATGGAGTCCTTCCCTTTACACCCCCGCAACCCCATCTTGGCGTTGACCTTAAAATACACAGAGCAGTCACCCCCGCCCTCCACCCACTGTTATCACAGTCGTGAAAATTACAACAGCAGCCAGTAGCAACGTACCCACCCTTCTCTCGCCTGTCAACGCTGGTCAACCAACCGACGGTTAATGAATGGTTAAGTTGTACAGACGCAAACACAGTCTTCAACATTTCAGAGGTGTAAGCGGGGGCGTCTACAATCTCAATAGTTTGAGGAGTCGAAACAAGACGAAATAATTTCGCGCGTGAGAGGGAAAGAACACTATTTTAGTGGTTATTTATCAAGTCATGTGACCTCTCGATTGTTGATTAACATCGTTCGTATCCCACTTTCGGTGGTCTAATGGGTCTAAGGAAGGCTCGGCACCTAATTATTATTATTATTAACACCACGTCTTACTACCCGTAAGTGTAATGAATGGTAGGGTGATTGTGGGATGAAATGGAGGACCTACAGTTTAACGTGGGATCCAAACCACGGTGGAGGCTTGGCATTCCACACATTCAAAAGTTGTGATTAATACACGTCTTGGCAGAGGTGAAGGAAGGGTTTGGCAATCAGATGAATCTTTGCCGGGACCTAGTATTGAACCCCGGACCCCTAGCACAGAAGTCTGACACCTTACCCCTAAACCACCAGGTCACCGGCACTGAGAATATTTTTTCTTAAAAGGTTTCCCACTCTCCTTTCTGGCAAATGCGGGTAGATTACCTCTAAAATGCTTCCGTCCTCATCCCTAACTCATTAGAGTAATTATTATGTATGCGTATAGAGTAAACGTGTAGTAAGACGCAGTTAAATAAAAAATGTAATTGAGATGGCCTAAGTTTAAGGTGGGAGTGAAGAGAACGCGAGGAAAGGCCAGTGTTTATTGCAGTTTTATAACAAAACTTTTTTTGGACAAGATAAATAAAATATTTTCTTCAGTCTTATCTTCTCCGCGTGAGCATAGCGGCATTAGATGAGAAACTTTTTAAATGAAGAGAAAAAGTTATTATCAAATTCCAGGACATCCTTGACATGTATTCAATAACTGTTGAAGTTACGATGTGAAGAAAATTAAACTCCATGTTTGTAAGGAAGGAATATTTTATTTATTTTAATAAAAAAAAGTTTCGCTCTTCAATCTGCAAAAACACTTACCTTTTCTCGCATCCCCTATATCCTCATATTAATTCATCCCTTAGAAAATGACTTAAACTAAACCTTAAATTAATTGTACAGTGAAATAAAGTGGTTTTTTTAAAATTCAATCTCGTGAAAACAAAAATGTTAAAGTATTCAATCTTAGCGAAACGAGGCTTCCTCCATAATAGCATAGATGAAAAAAAGCGCTCATACTTGTGTGGATAACGTTGTGATCTCGGCGCTAGGAGAAGAACTGAACATTAATCGTCCAGTTTACTGAACCAGACTGTGAAACCCTGAGGTCTCTCCACTGCGCATGCGTGATATAACCATCAACGGAACTTCCCCTCGCTTCGACCAGTCCGACTTGGAGGACTTGAACAATATATTAAATTGACAAATTAATAAGATCATTAAATCTCCTTTGCTTCGACTTATACACCCACAAAAACCTTCGTATCTAAGAAACCCTTCATATAAAGAAGAAATCTTCGATATATTATGAACATATTTAAAATATCTCACTTAACATGACATATATCAATATATTATCATTTTTATAACAGCTATTTAACAATATTTTAACCAGGGAGTCAAACCAAAACTGAAACTAGAAGTGATAGCCAAAATTAAGTTATTTTAAGGAGCCAGAACCGGAGCAGGAACCCTAAAAATAATTGCTAGTAAGGAACCAATATAGGAATTGGAATCAATATATGTTTTTAGGTTCATAATGGTTCTTACTGCGTCTTAAAGTTTTACATTTTTATAATTCTTATTTATAATTGCATTTTGTCCTTTTTTAATAATCTTTATTTTATTTTATTTTGAAACATTCGGTTTTTTCTTTTCTCAAGATTTTTTGTCAAGTTATGATGTATTTTAAAATCACCAGAAACTAATTAAGAACTGAAAATAACAGGAACTTCTATTTTTTTCTAACCAGAGGCTTAAAATATTTTATTGTAAATCGTAACAAAATTCAGAACGGATATATATTTATTTCGGTTCAGCTCTCTGATTTTTAGTACCAACTAATAATTAAATGACATCTATATCATACCACAACCATGGAATAAATCACAACTGTCTGCATAGAATAATAATGTGAGTGTTCTTGGTTTTTTTCTTCACACCTTTCTATTTACCTAGATGTATTCAATGGGGAATTGATAAATGAACAATTAAAAGTAGTGCCATGTGACAACAACAATAAACTTATCATTGACTTCGCTTCGCACGGTTCAAGTTTCACTTCGCATTTAATAAGACGAAACCTTCGCACTCCCCTAGAATTTAATTGACATTTTGTAAAAAGTTAAGAAATCTCAGGTTCGAGTGTAAGGAACGCGAATTATATCAGTATTTTTGCACTTTTTATAGCAAAACTTTTTTTTACCAAAAGAAATCAAATATTGCTCGAGTAGAAACACAAAGTTTAATTTTCCTCACGTGGCGATATCAACAGTTGTTGAATACCTGTCATGAGCATAGCGGTATTAGATGACAAACTTTTTAAATGAAGAGGAAAAGTTGTCATAAACTACAGGACACCCTCGACAGATATTCTAGAGCCATATAAAGATAATTCAATTGTGTTTCTACTGGATAAATATTTTATTTATATTGGCCAATTTTATTTTTTTGCTGCAAAGATATTGGTCTTAATTCGCGTTCCCATTTTTTGGTCGATGTGTTATGAACGGGTTTATCACTCCGTGTCCAGTGTCTTACTATCCATCCGGGATGACAAAATTCTTACACTATGAGTTAGTAATAAGGGAAGGGAAGATTCAAATAAGGTGCATCCACATTCACGTCAAGGGACGGTGGAAATAATTTATGAAACACCACCTCCGTATAACCGACCGGGATTCAAACTCCCTAATTCCCCGTCAAACAAGGCAAGACGGGACTGACTGATGCCTTAGATTTTGTGACTACCGATGTGGGGTTCTTAGATTTAGTTAAAAACATGTGCAATTTTTTTTAAACTAGTAAGGTAACTATAAAGAATTGACCTTTTAACGTTCACTCCATTTACCTTTTAAGATTGTTTTTGTTTATGTATGCCGAATGCGTCTTACCACCCATTCAAATTGAACGTATATGTGCGAATTACTCTAACGTGTCAAGGATGATGAAGGTCGTATCTAGAGAAGGTATACCCGCATTTGCGTGGCGGGATAGTGGAAAAACATCCAGGAAAGGAAAAAAATAACTCAGTACACTTAGACCGGATTCGGACCCCGATCTTCCAGTCATCGGCGATCCGAAATATTGCGAGAATGACGCCTTAGACCATTTCACTACCGAAGTGTGATGGTAGCAGTTTTACCTTGACTGATAACAATATGGCTCTATTTTATAATCTGCACCATAAGGTAGGTAAGTTTGAAAATATTTCAAGGTAAACTGAATGTACAATACAATACAATGTCTTAACACTGTGTTCGGATTGATTTAAGCACAATTATATAAAATTTTAACTATCTTTCATTTTTTAAAGAATTATTTTTTATTTAAAAAAATTACAGTAAAGTTTTATATTGAGAAAATATTAAAAATTTACTTCGCATTAAATATTAAAGTCATCAAAGACTACAAGGAATGACAAACAATCTCGATATTTCATACCAGTAGCTATTGTCTAAACCTAGTTGAATACATAGATTTGAACCCCTATACAAAAAAAAACGAAGCTTGAGCGTCTATTCAACCTCCTTATATCCCCTCCTTTTCACTTTTCTACGTGTCGCGGTAAAGAAAATAAAGAGTAAGCTCCCACCCTCACCTTACCACCACCCTCTTCGCACAAACGAGGTCTGATTAATTCATCACAGCGCTCGCCTGGATGTCAACTCTTTGCGGGCGTCTCTGGTCGTAGACCTATGATGAGAGTGACAAAATACAATGCATGGTCGACTGTAGTATTTCTCTAAAGCCACAACATAAGTTCGACTTACAAAGCTGCTGGCTGTCCCATGCATGAAGAAAGTGTGTTGACGGCATAGGAAACAAGAATAAACTGTTTTGAGTTGCAATATTACTAGTCTGTCCAGCGACCATTGGTGGCAGATGTACAAACTCAGGGTTGCAACGATTTACTTAATAACAAATTCCTTGTGTTTTCCAACAGGAATTCCCATTTTTCCAGGCGGTTTGGATTAAATTAAAGAGTAGTGACATTTCATTTTCAATCAAGCGGACTTAAGTGTGAAGTCATGTAACTTTATAAAACAGGATGATTTAAGATTGTTTAGGAGATAACATTTTCTGTCGCTTCACAGCCTTTGCTTGGAGGGTAGTAAGATATGTTTGAACTAACGTGATTAATTCTTCACTTCATTTTTTTGTGCATCCAAGGACTTACTATTAAGCTTTCAGTTAAATGTTCGAAAATGACATATTCCAATATTATTTACTAGATTTTGCAAAATTCTCTGTGTTTTCCCGATTTTCTCCAGACACAAAAAGGTCCTTGTGTTTTCCCAGTTCTCGAGGTGCGTGGCAAGTGGCAACCCTTAAAACCCCATTCCCTCACGTTACCGTGGGACGTTTTCTCATACTAGTAGAATTATTATTATTATTAGCACCAAGTCTTACTACACGTTCGGGTTATACGCACTTACGCTAATGTGTAATGGTAGGGTGATTGTGAGGTTAAATGGAGGACCTACAGTTTAACGTGGGATCCGAACCACGGTGGAGGCCTGGCATTCCCCACATTCACAAGACGTCTTGTCAGAGGTGAAGGAAGGATTTGGTAATCAAATAAATCTGTGCCGGGACCGAGGATTGAACCCCGGCCGCCAGCACAGAAGTCTGACACCTTACCCCAGGACCGCCAGGTCACCCTACTAGTAGAAGATATTGTTCAAACTTGCCTCCGCGTTCATTCTTACTTTTACACTTAAATGCACATTGTCTTGTTGACGTATTATTATATTCTGATATGATATAAATAGTGGTAATTTGTCATGCCCGGGCATATTAAGTTCTGGTGGAAGGTTAGGGGGCTGCACTGTGCTCTGATTTAGTTGTTACAATTTACAAAATTACTTTTACAGCATAAAAAATATATTTTAATTCTGTATATAAGGGGCCCGCCTAGTTAGGTGAAAAATTGACGTTCAGACGTTCAGATGTTCAGTTCTAAAACAATATTTAATTCTAGGATGCGCTATTTCAAAATATGGTTCACGCCAAAGTAAGGTCGAAAGATTCTAACGGGGCTCTTTTTTCTTTAAAAACTCTACAGTTTAATGGAAAAAATATATGAAAATGTGATAGTAGCTCATTTGCAACGACCTTTTAAGCATATTTGCGGAGCTATGAGACTACTTGACGAAAAAGGACTATAGATTCAGTCCACCACAAAAAACAAAAAATATTATTTTAAGCCGCGTGGCCTGACATCAATTGATACTTTCTCGTTGACCGAGACAGTCGCGTTGTCGTATTCAAAATTCATTTATGAATTTAATTTTATTAAGGCCTATCTTTTGGGTAAATATAGAGGTTCCTTTCTCAATTTTTTGATTGTGATTTGTCTTGATATGTCAATTTAATTAAGACCATGGGGCCGAAACTAATTTGTGCAATCACAAGTATCGCAATGTATATTTAAGTGACTAGTAAGCTGTATCGCAATATAATATATAAGTAACTTTTATATATATATATATAAGTAAGCTATAAGCTTTGATTTCGACCTTGACATCTAGAAACCATATCCAATGGTTTTCCATTCTGCATTTTGCATATTTACATATTAACCTGTTATTTACTTTTATATATTACCTAGGTATGTTGGCCTTGTGTTGCGTTAAAGGATTTATGTAATTACTTTCTGACGAGACAACTCATCTTGATTTATGTGGATATGCCACAGTATATGTTTTCGTCTGAGGCCTTTTTAAGGTTATAATTTGTAGATTTCCTAGATGTTTTATTTTAATAAAAACTGACCGCCTCTGTGATCTAGTGGCCAGAGGTTCTGGGTTCAATCCCCGGCTCATTCAGAATTTTTCTGTTAATTAGTGGATCTGGAAAGGGGTCAGCTTAGTCTCGTGAGGACAAATGAGGAGCTACTTGAATGAAAAAAAGCAACGGCTCCGGTCTGGAAAACTGAGATTAACAACCGAAGTGTTTGTTGTGCTGATCGCATGACAAACACTATCCACACATACTGGGACTATCATCGCTAACGGCGGTCGGTATAACTCACGAACTTACGCCATCTAGTTTTTTTTAAATAAAAACTTATTGTGCCACAGATGTGTTGACTATCTAATTGTTGTGGTGGACGACGTTGCCTACTTGGTGAATTCGAAGCTATTTTACAAAGCGGGTAGTACCTTAAATCGACGCACCTGAGCACTATCACAATAGACGCTAATGTACGAAATAGAAAGAAAGGGAAGAGAATGAGTTGTTGAGATCTTTTTTTAATCTCTGATAAAACTAACCTTTTTCCAGATATGAGTACAGACACCTACAATATAATACTATTTTTTTTAGTATTATTTAAGAATGAATGGTTTGTGGCTTTTGTTACAATGTTGTATCACGTAGAGTAAAATGTTAATACATTGATATGAAAGAATACCATCGTGGCTTGCTGACGTGTCAGAAGTGGTAGGCAAGGTCGTGTTTGCGCGTCTGTATACAGTCCAATTTCCATATGAAGAGCTGACAGATAGAAAAGTTACTAGATCACAACCGCATAAGTATATATAAGGTAACAATAAACCATCTTAGTCTAGTCCTACGAAATCGAGGCGGGTTAATAATTAACACCGCGTACCCACCCCCTCCATTTACGACAACACGGACCACGGGTTGAGAAACTCCAGTGCACGGAATCATTGTCAACTGAAGCTCCGCAGTCAACTTGTAAAAAAAAAAAAAGTTCCACGTCACGTCTACGACCCGCGCGCGGGCTATAAAGACGCCAAGGCAGACCGCGTCCTTTTCTTTCTTTCTCTCTCCCGTCCTTCCTCGTATCGCCCTTTTTATTCAGGTTTCTTCTTCTTCCTCCATCCACCTCTTCCCTTGTGTTCGCTCGGTGCCGGAGGTATTTGATTCGTCACTGCCTCATCTGGCGCTCGTCTTTTGTTCTAAGTGACAGCCAGAGTGACGTCATTGTTCGGCCCAACAGGTCGAGGGAGAGCGGGAGGGGAGGGCGACCGCGCACAGGAATTTTAATTCACCACCTTCCAAGGGGTGGAAAAAAAACACTAACCTGGACCCGACAGATGTGGAGGGGAAGTTTTTCATGTTTCTTCCTTGCAAGATGCGTTCGATTAAATTTGTTTTTTACCTTAGATTTTAATACGAGGGGTTGTTTCGATAAAAAAAACAATTTAGAAACGCACTTAACCCAGTACAACACGAATATTATAAATACCCGATCCTTGCGCCAAGAATTCGGCATTTTAGTGAACGAACAAATAACCAAATTTCAAAAACCATCAAGCACAATAATTGTGAATGTGCCTCTAAAGTGAGATATTAGCAGACGGCTTAGTTTACTGTTGTGAAATGATTTGAAATAACTCTTTAAATGAAAATTGTATCGTTCTCGTGTTAGTTTTGTTTCACTACACAACACAAAAATAAGAAAACACCCGCCGTGGCATTGTTCCAAAATATCTGTTTATCCACTAGAAAACTAAACATGTTTATAACGAGCTGTTTTAGGGTTGCGTTTCAAAGGAACGTGGGCAGTGGCGTAGCTAGGGTGAAGCAGGCAGGAGACGTGCCATGGGTGACACATTTATTAGAAATATTAGCAACCGTTAGAAGTTTCAAATATTTTTTGGTTTTTATTATTTTGTAACTTGTAAAATAACAGCTGGAGTACCAATGTAAGAGTTAAGCCCTATTAAAAAGAAGATTTTCCAAGAGGGGCCGATTTTTAATTTGCTTTGGGTACCATCAACCCTAGCTACCTACGCCTTTGATTAAGGGTCAGCTTCCATTTCTGAGTGAATGTGAATTACTGCGTTAGAAAGGTCAATCTATCAGAAATTTCTAAGCGCCAGAAACCAAGTGGGTTCACAACGCTACCGGGCGGAGCTGTCCGACAGTAGGAGAACCAACAGGAGAGCAGGAAAATATAAATGTCAATATAATTTTTGTTATGACCCCCTATTAAAGGACATCCTTCCTCCACAAAGATCCATTTCTACGCTCCCATACCAGTTACCTTTCGATTGACGGGCGTTTAGCTCTTAATGATCAACGGAAACAAATAGATATTTGGACTTTTCACAGTGGAAAATTTAAACTTTGATTGTTTAAAAGTTCTTATTTTTTATAGGATGATAGAAAATAGTTTTTTGTCCATTAAAGTCAACATCCAGCCATGGTTTTGTCAATATTTAACTAAACCAACGCCTGATTGGCAATATCTCAGCTACCTATGCAGCTCCCTTAGGCAGATTTTTCTTTAGATTTTGGGCGAAAGTGTAAATCAAGGCTTAGCTTGTCATCCTCTTCGGTGGTCACGAGGTCTAACTGCCAGTAAATAATGATTATAGTGAACAATAGTGTATGCACTTCTTTGACTTTTAGCTACCGAGGCAATTTTCCAACACCTTTGTTATTTTGAACACAATTCACAAATTTAGTGAGAGCTATAACTCAACATTTACTGTCGCCTGTCAAAATGAAACCATAAATAGAATGACCTTGAGCAAATATGAATAAATATAAAGTCTTAAGGTGCGGCCGAAGGGAGCGCAAGTATTTTTACAGTTTTAGAATAGAAATTTTTTGGCCAAAATAAATAAAATATCTATCCAGTAGCAACATAGAGTTTAGTTTTCTGCACATGTTAATAACAACAGATCTTGAATATCTGTCAAGGGTGTCCTGGAATTTTGTCAAAACTTTTTAAATAAAGAGAAAAAGTTTTGACAAAGTTCCAGGACACCCTTTACAGATATTCATAATCTGTTGATATTAGCATGTGCAGAAAACCAAACTATATGTTGCTACTGGAGAAATATTTGATTTAGTTTGGCCAAAAAAATGTAATACTATAAAAACTGTAAAATTACTCGCGCTCCCTTCTGCCGCACCTTAAAGCTGAATAGTAACGAGGTGTAGGTAACATGTGTGGCGACGCGTAAGAATGTCATAGGGGAATGTTAAAATACAGTAGCGGAATGGTTTGATATAGAGAAATAGAATAATAATAATAATAATGCTGACTTTGGGGTTGGGAATTTTGAGGAGCAATGGTTGGCATAGAAAAATAGCATGGGGATGGTTTTTTGGATAAAAGATTAAAATTATTATTATTATTTTGGTCACGAGGAATTAGGGCGGTATAGTAATGTAAAGTTATTGGTCTTATATAGGTCTATGGCGGTACAAAATAATGTGAGATTAGTGTTAGGATAGTTCTATGGCAGTATAGAATGATGTGAGATTAGTGTGGTGTACAATAATGTAAAATTAGTGTTAGTATAGTTCTATAGCGTTAAACAATAATGTGAAATAAGTGTTAGTGGTCAAATTCACTAAGAGAAGAGAGCGAGCGGTCATTTTCCCTTAGGGCGAAAGTGGAGCTTTATTGTCAAGTTAAGCTATTCACTAACCATTCAAACCACACTCAGGCTCATTCGTGGATGACCACCCTCTCCCTAATATTAACACTTCGCAGCACTCACACGGTACAAATTTCAGGAGAAGAGAGTAAAAAAGAAGCAAAAGAAAAACTCGCTTGAACCAAATCAAAATGATCCAAACACCCCTTCATTTTTTTCCCCCTTCTTATCCAAAACTTGTTTTTTATCTCGTCGCTCAGGACGGGTGGATGGGGGTGAGACGGGCGGGTGTATATCTCGCGGTCCAGTCCCGTCACAGCTTCCAGAAAAATCTCTAACATCCCCCCCCCCCCCCCC
>CABFOW010001369.1:10585-21174 GCA_902141385.1 Timema californicum | reverse complement strand
CTTCCCCTGCCTACTATCCCGGTTCGTCCCCGCTCTTCACAAATCCCTGGCGCTAGGGACAAGATAAACCGTAGTTTACGAGCTCCTGGGAGCGCCGCGACACCTACATGGCAAGACGCTTTACGTACGACGCTTTGTAGGAGAGACTGACACACACTCATACACAAACTAACACACACAAACTGACACATACACAAACTAACACAGAAATGGACACATACACAAACTAACACACACACACAAACTGACGCACACACTCACCTATGCACCCCACCCACTCATACTTACTCATACACTCATATTCACATACACTCTCAGCTACACACACTTATACTCACCTACACACACACTGCAGAATCACATACACACTCCTCTAAATTCAGCCTTCCTCGTCTCTAACACATTGGCGTAATTATTACATACGCATACAACCCAAACGGTTAGTTATACGAGATGCAAAGAAAACAACCAAAGACATACCCGATAGGTGCTCACTCACGTATTGGACTGAATTCCCGGTTACGAGGCGTTAGAGGGTTCGAATCCCATTCGGGTGTGCATAGATTGATTTTATCCTAAATGGTTTCAAGCTCTCCTTCTTATCATCCTCATCCAAGTCCTATTAGTGTAAATATCCAGATATATTGCTCGGAACGGGTAGTAAGACGCAGGGAATGTAGAAAAATCAACATCGGAGAAGAAAAGGGAGAGAAGGGTAGGGTTACAAATTGTCCTATTGGACACAAGACGAGGATGGACACCAGTCTTGTCTATTTCTTGGAACAGGGCTTGAGAGAAGGGAGAGTAAGACGATGTCTTCTCGTCTGAAGACATAACGTCCCACGAGGGGAGGGAGAAAGGGTGTATATGACGTCATAACAGGCCGATATTTATCGCCTACTCGTACGCCAGCGCGGAACGGCTCCCTCAGAAGCGATCAAAGAAAACGACTACAAACACAAGACAGGAAAGCCTCGCATAACTTCTCGTTCTCTCCGAGGCTTTTATTTAGCTTCGATAGTGTATTTTTGTGAGCGGGGGGCGAAGGGGGCCTGTAATTCAGAACGTGATATCATCTTTACCTCTTTTGGGTTGGTTTGTCCGGCTAAAATAAATATAAAAATAATGTGTGTATGTAGGTTCTGCAGTTTTTTAAATTGCGTTGTAGGTAAAAACATGAGTTTTAAGGTGGTATGGTAGGGATTGCGAATTAAGGACAATGTTTTTGTAGTTTTTAAAGCATTACATGTTTTCGTCAAAAGAAGTATATTTTTCTCCAGCGGTTGTCCTGGAATCTAAGAAAGCTTTTCGTATTCATTAATAATTTGTATATATATATAATAATTATTATTATTAAACACTCATATGATCTTGAAAGATTTTCAACAACAGCTGTTGAGAGTACCATCGGAAGAAAATTAAACTAAATGTTTCGATTTATTAAAAAATAAAAAAGTTTGCAATGAAAAATGCAAACAACACTGGGCTTTTTTTTTCTAGTTTCTTTTCATCCCACCTTAAGGGGGTCTGCTCAGGTAGCCAAGATATTGCTCATCAGATGTTGCTCTTAGGTTAAGTATTGACAGAAACAATAACATTACAAGAGTTTGGTGCTCACTATAATAACCATATCTATTCTCTATGAACATATACATTTACCTAAACTTACAACCTACACCTTGAACAACAATATTTCACTGACTCTTTTAAGCTGTATTGGAATAGTATAAACTTCATAGCAGCTACAGTCCTAATTATATATATTTTAACCTTTAAATTGTTTCAAAAGTGATTAAAAGTTAAATATAATCCAAGGTCCTAAAGGATGACGCCGGCTCACACTTGACAGGCAATATCTAGCACATACAAGAGCGGCAGGTTGCATCTAACAAAACTCTCATGATTAGATATAATACATTCACGACCTTTACTTGGACGACCGCTCAAAAATTTACTAGAAATAATCCCTAATATATCCCTACACCAACAGCTGACATCTGTCACTTTGGATAACTGTAATGAAAATGTTTGGTAATGTAGGCATTTGATTGTTAACCACAGTAATTTTGGCCAATATTATTTTTATATATATATATTTGAAATCGGACACAAAGCTTAGCGTTTTATTCCACTTAAAAAAATTATTATTTACATCACTTTCACATAAGTTATAACGAACATAGCTTCAAAATGGCGACTGAAGAATTTAAACCATGTGGTTGAACGTGACGGAAACAAGTTCTTTATAATGATGCACCCATGCAGTAGATATACATATTTTATTCAGTTAAATATTTCTAATTATGATAAAATAATCCTAAAATAGTGTATTATATATATATATAATGACAAGTATCTTCTCTTTTCCACGTAAATACGATGCCTGTATTAAAATATATTAATGTATGCACTATATTACACATAGTCAATAACGTTCCAAAACGAAGAATAAGTACTTTTAATTATGTTTAAAATACTGTTTCGGATTGGGTAAAAAGAAATGATTAAAAGTTATAATTGAAACAATGTAAGAATACTTAAGCTTGATTATTTTTAGTGTAAAATATAACATGTAACTAAAAAACTTAACATTTATAACAAAACTGTGATCTTTTACAAGTGTTGGCAACCCAAAACCTAAACATATGAGTTTTGAATTGTCGTCCAGGTAAAAACCTATCATGAACAGACTCTAGTTACAGTCATATTATGACAGGAAGAAACTTTTTTTCCGTTACAAAAGTTACTTAAAGAATCGTAATATTATCATACGTCAAGTCAGGTGATCTTCAGATCTCAAATGTGATATATAATGTCAATAAATGTGATATACCACTACTAATAAAGTAAAATGTTATCAATATGTGACGCAAAATAAATATATAGGTTCGTATTTTCTAAAAGGGTGTTACTACCAGAATCCTGTGATAACTGCCTGCAAAGACAGTCTCTCTATCAAAACCATCAAATAACGGAAATCTTTGAGACGAAACGCTAAAAGTGTGTCAATTTAGACTGATCCATCAAATGAGAGCTAACAAAAGATAATAAACAACATTTGTTTGAATTTGGTAGCTTCTTTTGATCGACTTTGTCACGTATTTTGACCAACTCTGCAGCTTATTATGACCAGATGCTTAACTTCTTCTGTCCATCTGCGTAGCTTCTTCTGACCAGCTTTAACGAGAAATTTTCCCTTGAATTTTTTTCAAGAAAATTTACCATTTGGGAAAGTTTTTAATAGACTAGTATTTTTTTCTGGGAAAAAAAATCTTTTTCATTAAATTAGTTTTAATAAAATAATATCAGCGATCTCAGCTCTCTTATCACACTCTACGTATCGACTACAACGCTTGGTAGTTGAATGTGTCACTAACGTCGGGTTTTCTGTTGACTATATTATGTTAATACTTCAATATTATAATAAAAATCCTTAACAAACAGAACACCTTAACACTGGGATTTCGCGATCTGAAAAGTTTACCGAAAAATATGCATTTCTACTCTAAATGACATTCCATTTGGATTTTATTTTAGTATTTCATCAATAAAATAATAAAAACAATTTGAAGGTTATCACACGTATTTCCTAACAGCTTATAACTTCCCCACCTCTTTCTCCCACTCGTCCCCTAACACGTTACCCGCTTCGGTGGTCGCATACTCTAAGGCGTCACTCTCGCAGTAGACTAGACTACCGATGACACAGATCAAGGTTCGAATCTAGGTAGGGTGTACTGAGGGTGGTTTTCCACTCTCCCTCCACGCATATGGGGATACACTTCCTCTAAACCTTCCTTATTACTGCCATATAAGCGTAATTCGTATATAAGAGCGTAACTCGAACGAGTAGTAAGATGCGGTGTTAAAAAAAAAGAACACTATTTGATGGTTTTATGTAGATAGTCCTATTTTATTATGGGTAACCCTCTGAAAGGTCCTTTTTATTACCAGAATCCTGGTAAGAAAAATAATCCCATTGGTTGGAAAATCAGGTTATAAATATTTAGTAGGCTCTAGATACCCCCCCTAATATAAAAAACAGCCTCATCACCTACTTAATGGGTCGCTGCGGAAAATTTAGCGGACTTTATTTAGTACCGCGTAGGTTATACGCCTGTATACTAATTACGCTAATAGTTTTAAGGAATTGGAAGGTTATATTTCTAGGAACTGTACGAGCATTTGCGTAAACGGAGAGTGGAAAACCATTTAAAAAACCCACCCTCAGTACACCCGACCATGATTCGAACCTCAATCTCCCTGTCATAGGCAGTATAGTCTAACACATTAAACATTAAATTACTCATAATTTATTATAAGTAGTAACTAAAAAAAACAATACATCAAATAAAATATTTATATAGCTGAAAATGAAAATAAACTTATTTTCAGTATTTGACCACTCAACTAAAATTATAAACTCATCAATTAATTAAACAAGAACAATAATCGAGAGTTAACTTTAATCCTTTTAAAATACTGACTAATCCCCAATCGATCAATAAATATATGAAATAGAATTTTAATTACTTTACACAACGAATTTAAATTCCTTATTAATATATGCCATGCGTTATAGCACGCGTTATATCACGCGGCCACCGAAACGGATTATTTTTTTCTGTCATTTCTAGTTTAGTGTCAAGGCTGTTGAGTCGGAAGAAATTTTGGGTGGAGTCGGTAAAAATTTACCTAATTTGACTTTATGAACATTTACAGTATAATAAAAATTAATGGTAAATGTATTGTTTTAATTTTATCCTATTTTTTTAAATATTTAGGACCAATTTTTGTAATTTGGATTGACTAGTATTCAAATATTAATTTACAATGCTAAAGAAGCTTATCACGAAGTATTTTGTACTGGAGCATTTTACTGAAGTCAATTTGTCATTATCCGCCTCGGTGGCGTAGTTGGCTAACGCGCTTGTCGTGTTGAGCTCGACTGCCGAGGACGGGGAGATCAAGGTTCGAATCTCGGCCGGGTGAACTTGAAGGGTTTTTCCTAAATGGTTTTTCACTCACCTTCCACGCAAACTCGGGTTCCCTTCCTCTAAATCCAAACTTCCCAATTCCTAATCCATTAGCGTAATTAGTATTTAAGCGTATAACCTAAACGGGTAGTAAGACGCGGTGATAAATTTAAAAAATAATTGTTATTACTATTTAATATACGTTAGACGTCGTCGGAGAGTAGAAAAATAGAGGAGTCGGAAGTCTAAAGCTTGGCGTACCGACTTTACAGCCCTGGTTACTGACTGACAAACTTTGGACCGCTCTAAACTAGGTAGTTTAAAATATATGACTTATGCCACTTTGCAGTTAAGGACTACAACGATGCAAGAAGCGGAATTGCGATTGGTGGTTCGAGGAGGTGGCGAGGGGAGGACTTCCTACCTTCCGGGGTTGAAAGTACGAAATCCATCAGCTATTTATTATCAACAAGACTCACCAATGGTCAACCCCCGCTCGGCATTGTTTTTATAATCCCACCCAGTTCGGATCATCAAAAACACACCAGCTTCTACTCATGTGTTTCAGACTCTTTGAATGGCTCGGGCCATTCGAAAGCTGAAGTTTGAGAGTAAAATCTGAGTGTATGTGTGTGCTTCATCGTTCTAACCACGATACTAAATTTGTCCCTTCTTCAAAGCGGCCATGACGGTAACCAGACACGTTTCGGTGGTCACATTTTCTAATGTCGGGATCAAGATCATCTTAACGTTCACTTGACGTAAAGAAACAAAGCGTTTGATCAATATTCACGCAACGTAACTTGATAAAATTACAACCAACCATTTGGAAACAAACTGTCCACTAAAAGTGAAACCCAAGCGTTTAAGGCTGATTAGGAAACAAATAATTTAAATAGAGGCTTTAATAAATGTACTAAATAAAGTGTAACAACGACTACGACGTTTTAGAGATCGCGAGACGCGGAGAAACTAACTATACTGAAAAATACTTCTGCTCACTAAGAACAAACAAATTAAGTATACTCCAGTTTGACATTACTCGTAACATGATTAGCTGGTAAGAACACGTGGTAACGGTCACGTAGCGTGATGGCCTTTCATTTAAAAACACTAACCGTTACGTTAACGTTTAAGTTTGTCATTATCTCAGCATTAAGGCGTCAATCACGTAATAAACTGAACTGCCGATGACGGGGAGATCGGAGTTAGAATTCCATTCGGGTGTAGTGAGGGTGTTTTCTCCTTAATGGTTCTTCCCTCACCCTCCATGCAAATACGGGTACACTTACTCTAAATTCAACCTTTATCACCCCTAACAAATTAGCGTAACTAGTGTATATGCGTACAAACCAAACGGGTAGTGAGATGTGGCGTTAAAATAACAACAAAACAGGATTGACTAATCACGCTATAGAGGCCATTTATTTATACAGGAGGAAGGTTTCACAATCCATAGGTAGGGGATCGGTAATTTTTTTCGGGAATGCAAGACAGTATTTATAAAATCACTTGGCCTAAAGTTTGAGATCCAAAACCAGTTGACTTAAAGTAAATTGAACTAAAAAGGCCTACCGACGGTTATCCAATTTCCCTACATGTTTTGTAAATGTAGCTACTGTTCAATAAATAGCTCAGAAACAAAAAAGTTGTGTCAAAAATTTAGTGTAGAGTACTTGTTGAGACAGTGGGAATGTAAGTAGCGACATAAAAGAATTTATCTTCTATATATGTGTAATTTGATAAGATAATTTTCAGTATTTTGATGTGGGGTGATCCTCACTAAAAAGCATAAATAATAGCTTTGGCTATTATATTCTTAATTTTCGGTAATTGAAATCACGAGAAAATGTCTGAGTCAATTCTGACAAAGGAACACTCATTTTAAAGGTAAGGGGTCCAGGATTTCGGCAAAAATATTTATTAGCTTCCAACTAAAGCCCGATTTTCCAAGCGTGCTCAGTGGTTCATCTGTACAAATCATACTTTGTTTACATCATCATGGAAACCACGATTTTTAGCCCATACGATTGTGTATCTGTAAATCGAAGTTAAACATAGGCCTACTATTCCACCCCTACAAAACTGTTAAGAGTTGAAATAGACATAGAGCGCTGGGAGAGGGTTCGTTTAGAAGTTATAATCGTGGTGGGAAAGATAACAATATACGCTTTGCTTAGAAACGAACACCTTAAGCTCAAAATCTATGGAAAGCCTCTAGGCTTTGACAATTAAACCTTCTAACTACAAGTATAGGGAGGCCCCTCTCGTTTTATAGAACTTTTCTCAAGAAAATTTTCGAATACATTTTAGCGTGATTATATGAAGCCATCGCTGCAACAATCCACTGGTAAATAAAGAAGAAGAGATTGCCTGCGTCACGTTAAGAAATATGTGAGAAAGAGGGAAAGAACCCATCATACGACATAGAGGGAAGGCGATGGGTAAAGATGTAAAAATGAAAGAAGGGAAAGAAGTTGAAGGAGAATTGATTAAAGAAATGAGAAACATTTGTTAGCAAGAGACCAAGTATACGAATAAAAAAAATAAAAAAATAGGACGATACACAAAGAAGAAAAATATAAGGGGGGGAACGGCAGTAAACAGGAGCTAAATAAGAGACCAAAATTGGAGTGGCAACTTTTTGCTGTCGATATGAACCTTAGATGATACTGTGAGCGGGATTTAAATTGTGGCGATTAATTTTTATTGGCAGTGGGATGATGAATACGGCCGATCGAGGTCACGCAACCCGATCATTACAAAGGTAGGGGATAAGTGATAGGCACGGGGGATTCCCAGAGACCGGCTTGATGATCATCCTCTCGTGCAAGCAGTTCGGCCATTTGTAACCAAACCCGCATCGGCGGGCAAGCGGACTACACTTGAAGGGACGTCCAGTCCGGACTTGTCAATGAGTGAGAGGTTAGTGGTTTTAAACCTGAGAGGGTTTTTTCTTGAATGGTTTCTCCCTCTATCTTCGTGCTATTGCGGGTACATTTCCTCCTAACGTATATCTTACTCATCATTCCTCACCCAATTGGTGTGTATGAAGGGTGGTGAGCCTGAAGCATGTAATAATACGAGGAGAAAAAAATTATTATTAACACGTGGCATGGTTTAAAGGCCAATACTTCATGGATTGCACACACACTCGAGACTAGCGACGTTGAAAGAAAACAAATCATTTTCATTTTCCAAAATAGCCTCATCCAATTTCTAAAAAGATCATGTGCGCTTTCCGAAAAATCTATAATACCAATTTTCTTAAAAGGCTATCATGTTCACTTTCCCAAAAGGCCATCATGTCCACTTTCCAAAAAAGGCAATTAGGCCTATATCTATTTTCCAAAAATACTATGATGTCCACTTTCCAAAAAAAAAGGCAATTATATCTACTTTACAAAAATACTATGATGTCCACTTTCCAAAAAAGGCAATTATGTCACTTTCTATAAAGGCCGCCATCATATTTACTTAAAAAAACATTATGTCTATTTTCCAAATATCATGTCCACTTTACAAAAACGTTATTATCCCCACTTTGCAAAAAAAGGCAAATGTGTTCACTCTCCAAAAAGGTTAAGAGCCAATGTTGTCCCCTTGGTGTTACGCAAATTAAGTAAAATAAAAATAATCCATTCAATTTTCGTTAACAAACTTTTCATTCAGCAAAAGACCGTCAGCGAGACTAAACAAAATAATGTTTAAAAAAAAAACTTCCAAAAAGACAAGCTGACACCAAATATTTGAATCTATTCCGGTCTTGAATGGGATCCAAGAAGTACAAAATTAGGAGTCGCGTCGAGGATAACGCGGATTAAATGAGGCCTTAATTTGTCAGTAGCACCGGGCCAAACGGCCTCGTACTTTGATTTTTATATGGTAGGGTCATTGGGTGAAGGCTAGAGGTCACCTTCGGTCCAGTAGACTACTTCGGGGACTACGAAAAAAAAAAAAGAGAGAAGGAGACAACCGTCTTTCTCTCAGAAGTTCTGAGGAGAGCTTTTGTTCGTTCATTGATTTGTTAGAGGAGGTAAGACTCATGAATCTTGAGGATTCTGGTAGTAATACAACCCACTTCGAGGGTCGCATGGTCTTAGGTGTTAGTCTCACAATAGACTAACGTTGATGGGAAATCAAGTATCGAAACAAAGTTGTTAGGTGTATACTGAGGGTGATTTTTTTTCTCTCTCCCAAAATTGCTTACTACTTTCCCTCCACGAAAATTCAGGTTAACCTCCTCTAAATCCAACCTACCTCAGCCCTAATAAATTAGCATAATTAGTACATATTAGGTTAACCTAAACGGGTAGTAAGACGCGTTGCATAAATAAAACCGCAACAATAAGCAACAGCCTCCCACCGTTACGAAAGTTTGAACGACTAACACTTCTTTCATAAATTCATACGAGTCATGTTATCTTTAACTGTCACTTTTTGGAAAGTATCAACATTTATATTAATTAACAATAATAATAGAACTATATATATAGAGCGAGAGAGAGTATGTTCCCACGTCTTACTACCTGTTCGGTTTATCCTAATATAAAGGCCTAATAATTGTGCTAATGTTGTAGAGATGAAAACGGTTTAATTTAGTGTACCCGTTTTTACGTGAAGGGATTGTTTGGAAACCATTTAGGAATATAAAAACGCCTTTAGTACATCCAGCCGGTACTCAAACGTGGACCGCCGCATCACAGGTAAACCATAATAGACGAGTTTGGCGTTTAGTTATTGAGCCCACGAACATGGCTTTCGCCAAAGTGTGGTTTTGTTGACCAAAACAGTAAATCAGATGCAAGTTCTATAATGAGGATAAATATTATTATTCGTAGTTTTGGAAGAAAAAAAAATTACTAGAAATTTATACACATTATACATACAAGGTAGATGGTCCCACTAAGCACTTAGTGCTTGTCATAAGGTGGCAAACATTTACATTTAATATATAATTTAAATTATATAAGAAAGTATTATAAGATCATAATATTAGATTTCTAAAGCTATATGCTAGAAGTAAACATTATATGAAATATATAGGTAGTTTATTTTTCCTTAAGTCTATTACATATTGTAATAACAAATATTAAAAACACACTAACAAATCACAAGTCCATTTAATAGCCATTTAATCGCTTCTAACCATTTTGTTATTTATTTTTATAACACAGATTTTTTTTCTATTCCTAAAAGTGAATTATTAAAGAGTATTGGTATCATTAATCTCATAATTATGTTTTTTTGCCACAAATATGGTATTTTATACTGATGTTTTCTAATGCTAATGTTATGTTTCTGTCTTAATGTACAAGTAACTAAATAATAATATTGAAGTATTATTTTGTAATTGTATATATTTTTACTGACAATGATTTCCAGTAATTATTTAGTGGTGGTGGTGGTGGTAGTGGTGGTGATGGTAGTAGTAGTAGTAGTAGTGGTGGTGATAGTAGTGGTGGTGATGGTAGTAGTAGTAGTAGTAGTGGTGGTGGTGATGGTAGTAGTAGTAGTAGTAGTAGTAGTGGTGGTGGTGATGGTAGTAGTAGTAGTAGTGGTGGTGATGGTAGTAGTAGTGGTGGTGATGGTAGTAGTAGTAGTAGTAGTAGT
>CABFOW010001368.1:80945-153447 GCA_902141385.1 Timema californicum | reverse complement strand
GGGGATATGTTTTGTTAATTTTGCAGTTTTTCTAATACTGTCGAGTCAGTGTGGCGGTTGGGGTAAGGGGAGGGGGTTATTTATAAGTTTCACTAACAAATACAAGAGTACTCATTTGGTCAGACTGAACAACCTCATCATACCTCACTTCAGAGAGGTATTTAATGTTGGAAAGGATTTTTTTAAGTTCTGCTAAATCTATTGCAGGATTATAGATGTATACGGCCCCCTTACAAGTTCCTCATAAATAATTATGCAAGTTCCACATAAATAATTATGCAACCCCCTACAAATCCCTCTTACATAATTATACAACCCTCACTAGTTCCTCCCAAATTAGTATTTTAACATTCACAAGCTACTCACAAAACAATAATATTATAATACTCCCAAAATAATAATATAACACCTATCATGTATAATAATTTTTTGTTTGGTTATAAACACTTTCAAAGGACAAAGAAGAAGAATAGAAACATATTTCAGAATTTTAAAAGTAGTTCAATCGTTTTTAAAATATCTTCCGAAAATACGGGTGTGTTAAAAATAAATGTTTTACATTAAACAGAGTTAAGGGAGTGGATGCCGTCTTCCACGCAATGTGCGTTGGCTTTTATAAGGGTGCCGGTTACTCCAAAGGGAAAGATGTTCACACTGCTGTATTTCTTATGGTAATATCAGTTATGAAGCTTCAAAACCATTAAAAAAACAATCTTCTATTGTATACAAATATAAATAATTTGACCCTATTTTTAAAAAGTGATTACTTTTAATTTGAGGAAGATTTAATCTGTGTTTTTAACACTTACTTTGATGTCATAACTAAGACATTCCACGTGAAACGTCCTCGTAAATGAGCAAATTTAACTTTTTAACTGTCGTTTTAAGTAATAAAACTTAAAACAAGTGTTTTTTTTATGTTAGAGACTTGTCACCTCTGATATACACATACTCATATTTCAAAATATAAAACTAATTCCTAAACGGAGCGTGATTTTCCAACGTCTCTCTCACGCTCCCACGATAGTCAAGCTCCTTATACAGGGTGGGGTTGAAAAACCAGACGATCTATGTCGAGAAAAGTTATGGACAACATGTTTAGGTTTGCTTGACGTCCAACGAACTCACCTGAGTGACGTCTCCAAAAAGTGAAAAAGTCCTAGTACAGTATGTAGTTTGCTTTTATTTGGCTAGTGTATATTTAATTTACAATTTAAGTGATTATTTTCAAGTACTGATTGTTTCAGCCCCACCCTTTATGTATTTGTAAATAAGCCATAAAATATATACGTACCCTCCTGCACATTTTGAGAACATAGACGAGTTCCGACACAAGCTTCTCTTACCTGCAAAAAGACAAAACATTAGATTAAAAATATATCAATATCGAGATAAATATAATGTTTGATATTTGTATAATTACTTTTAGAGTATAAATAGCCAATTCAATTCGACACTCAATGAGGGCAAACAATTTAGCTAAATATATCTTGCTGTCTTTTGTATTTTCTTCCCCCCCTGTATGTTCTCCTACTGCTGGGCAACTCCACTCCAACAAGTTATAAATTCACTGGACTTGTCATTTAGTAGTTTCTACTAGACTAGCCTTATACGTTGTATCCTTTAGACTAAACGTTATTCTCACTCGATAGGCGGAGCGCTGCAGAATCCATGGAAAACGCCTGCAATTCATTCTTTACGCCACGCGCCCATCGTCCAAGTGCTGCAGGCTACATACTACCCCGGCGCTTCCCAACCTGTCCTTGGTAACAGGAGCAGGCGAAATACGCACCGGTCCTGTCATTACCATACTTTTGTGACTACAGACATGCCTACCTTCACCCCTTTCCACGTCCTCGCTTTAATTACATATTCATGAGAGAGCAGTGGAGATGAGGGGGGGGGGGGAAGGGGATGAAAAACATGGTTGGGGTTGGGGCGGAAATACATCATTTAAATAATTAATTATAACGCGGCAATGTTTTGAGAAGGTAATGGGCGAATTTGCATACACGGTCTAAACCCTGTACACAAACATTGACAGTTTATGACGCGATACTGACACGGACTCAGTGGATCGGTGTGACATCAATGACAAGGGATGTGCGGGGGGGTTGATAATATACGACCGTTTTACGTGGCAGAGTTTCAAAAAAGAGTAATGGGGGCGGGGGCAATGTGGTCCAGTAGATATGTTAAAATTAATTTTATATATCGTGTTATTAACAAGAATATTTCTATAATGTCATGGCATAGCAGCAATTTATAAGAAACATTTGAAAAAAAGAAAAGTTCTCATTAAATACAAAAATACCCATTACAATAATTAAATAACTCTTCAAATTCTGATGTGCACAACAACAAAAGGAAACTTATCTGATTAAGCAAAATTTTGTGTGTCAATTAAAAAAAACTATATTTTATTTTTCAGTTTAAAAAAAAAAGGTACCAACCGAAACTATATTTCTCATCAAAAGTACCAGAAATGTAATCGAATGTGGCCATATTCCTATCAAGTATTAAATTATTGATATATATTCTCCTAACATCTTTAAAATATTTTGTTCATATTAGCTAAAGTTCAGTGACAATCTGAGCACTTGGAATAGATGCAGAGAACTGTAGCACTCATTTAATTAACACATAATACATACATATTTTATCTATATATGCTAATAAATGAAAAATATTCATCGGTAAAAATAATTTACAATGATAGGTAAACCATTTAAATGTCAAAATTAATACTAAACTTGGACACAAGTATTAACAAAACTATATAGCAGGGATGAGGAAGGTATTATATAAAGTTATATTTAAAAAAATATTTTTTAGAAAATAAATACATTAATTATAAAATTTCCCTCATATTTTATTTACTATATTCATTTGGAATTTAAGGTATTTTAAGATTTTGTATCACTCGCTTTATTACCATTTCTTTTTTCTAGGAAATAATTTAACGATTAAAATCATCTAATATACAAAATAGTAAAAAAACAACACAAAAACGTAAGATAGAAAGGGATTGGGATAGGGGAAACCATCTTTGCATCTCTTTCGTTGGAGAGAAAGCTTGAAAATGGTGAAAAAAGCCTTACCTAGTATAGGGACACAGCGACTAAATTTCAGTATTTAGTCTTGTTCGGTTTGTTGGTGTTTGGGAGGTCCAAGCTCTAATCCACGCAGTGTGTACTGAGAATGTATTCTCCCCAGTGGTATCACTATCCCCCCTTATACTCAAAACTACCATAGAGAAAGAGAACACTAGAGGGAACCAAGTATAGGGCAAAATTCAATCCAGTTTAGAACATTGAAAATTGTAGTTCTGTCGATTCACCGCAGAGGAGCGCTGACAAACGTACTTTCAAATTTGGACGTGTTTTCGCGCCATAAAACCATTCGTTATGTTATTATTATTATTATTATTATTATTATTAGCACCACGTCTTACTACCCGTTCGGGTTATACGCACTTACGCTAATGTGTAATGGTAAGGTGATTATGAGGTGAAATGAAGGACCTACAGTTTAACGTGGAATCCGAACCACGGTGGAGGCCTGGCATCCCTCACATTCACAAGATGTCTTGTAAGAGGTGAAGGAAGGGTTTGGTAATCAGATAAATCTTTGCCGGGACCGGGGATTGAACCCCGGCCGCCAGCATAGAGGTCTGACACCTTACCCCTAGACCGCCAGGTCACCCCATTCGTTATGGGATTTAGGTTCCGAAGTAGAGTTAGTTTTCTTAGAGGAACTCGCAACGTTGTAAATGACCTATCACCATTGTAAAATATAATAAACCGTCCCAAAGGGAGAGTTGCAAGGGCGAGGAAGTGTTTACAATGTCACCCAGTAGTGCCCTCCTGTCCTACTCTTCCCCCCGACCAGGATCACTGACCGACCAAACCATACAGCATCATTACCAATAATTGCTAGAGAGAGAAAAAATACTAGAATCTATCCAGTAGGTGTGTCTTGGTAAAGGATGGATTCTAGTTTGGAGAACAAAATGACTAGTATAGGAAGAGAAAAGTATGCTTTTAAAGGCTGTTCTAACACTGTAAACAAATTATCAATGTTTACTTTTACAGTTTGTGATGAAGATAGTTAAGAAGTTTAGCTTTTTTTTTGTTACTCTTACACAAGACCACCTTAACTTACTATTTTAATAGCAGTTATCATATTTAAAAATAATCTCATATCAAAACTGATCAATGATTTTAGCAAATTTTATCAATTTATTCTTTTCATTTGTCTGATCTTTATTACTATTAAAATGTTCTGTATACATGTGTATTCATTTATTTAATGGCTTGGTATCCTCTAACATTAACAAAAAAAGTTTTTTCCACTAAACGGGGTAATGATGAGAAACTTAAGGCCTTTCGGAAATGTTATTGAAAAGCCATCTCTAATGTATATGAATCTGATTAATATTCAAAGCTTCAGTCAGTGGGAGATGATTAAATGCGATTCTTACGACTTTACTGGGCGTGAACCTAAGTGAGGGGAACATAATATATCGTTCGTTTATTAAATCGTAAATGTCAAATTAATTTATATTTCTAAATTCTATTTCCCATGGCAATTTACAGTTTCACTGGTATAGTGATCCTTTTTTATATCATAGCGGCAATACAAAAATGTAAAAACGCTTATTCACAGTTCCACTCCCGATCACCATATAAAAGTTCTTGAAGTTTCAACTAACTTTGTAATGATCCTATCATATCCAACTACGATAGGTCTGGCCACACACAGCTTGTTAAGGCATTCAATTCTTAAGTATTTCAGGAAGAAAGCCCTCCTAGTTTCCAGAGGCTCACCTTACAACCAATATTTTTATCATACAAATTTAATTTTCTGAATTTGTTACTGAATTAACATAACAGTATATAACATGACACATATACAGATGATCTATATATTTGAAATTCTTAATTTATTTTATTTTAATTAATTTAAAATAAATATTTTATAAGTGAATCTTTATTTAGAATTATAAAACTAAAATTGGTCTGAAACTGTGTGGGATCTTCTTGAATGTGCCTAATAAGAACTATCTTTTTAATAAATTGTATATGTATATTTTTTAGAAATACTTAGGAATTTTTTCATACATTTGGAAAATTTTAAATAACATTTTATATTTAATGAACTCTTTTTTTTTTTAGCAAACTAAGCTTTCTAAGAAATTAATATGGAATATTTGTTTCTAATTAAAAGTATTTGCTTCAATTTTAGCTTTTGATAGTAAATTTGGTGTGGTTGATATTTTTGCTTTCATTTAAGTGCACTTAGTTTAAGACTTATGTCAAATTAGTTAATAAAATTAACTGGATCAGTGGGCACATGAATAAATATCAGGATTATCAAGTCTGACTTGTCAGTGACTTAGAGCTCAGGGTTCAACCCCCTGTGTAGAGCGGGTTGTTATTTCCTATATAGTTATCTAATCTCCCTGGTCGTAGATGTGGGTGAACTTAATTAAAAACTCTACATTCTTCATTCAAATACGGGTGTTATTAATACGAATATAGACCGGTTCGGTAGTAGGGCTCAATGGAAAAACAATTTCATAAGCCTTATAAATATTAAAAATTAAAAAATATTTGGCTCGATAAAATTGGTTTGCATTGCCAAGATTTTAATATAAGAGAATCTCATATAGACCTATCTACAACCAAGTTTACAACATCACAATAATGGTTTATATTAAAAAAATATCCATTCAACCTTTAGCCAGGGATTTTTAAATTCAATATAAACAAAGAATTTTGGTCATCTGTCACGCTTCAAAAATATAAAGATGGTCGTTACACTTCTTAAGGTTAGTGTTTCACATTTAATAAAATATAGACCATATAAGTATTAAAAAATGGTAACCAAAGTTATCTAAAAAACCTTCAAGTGTTCCATTCCTAGTTTATAACTTAACCTTTTCACTTCGTCTTAGTACCAGTCCAGCATATCCACATTCAATTGCACTATTAATGTAGATATGATTAAAAGAGGAAATGTATATATATTTTCGTGGAGGGAGAGGAGAAAATAATTTAGAAAAATCACTCCTAGTACATTCGGCTTGTATTCGAATAGATACCTCCCTATTACCAACAAACCAAACAAGAGTATTGTTAAACCCGCTCTCTCACTAACACTTGTTTCAATTATATTAGATTTCTTGATTAGTTTTTAAAAGAAAGGAACTAAAAGGTCGCAAAATAGTATCAATGAGCTTGGTCGGTATTTCGGAAGTTGAGCTAGCAGTGCCATTCAACCAAACAAAAGAAAGCTTATTTCCAGGGCTGGATAACTAAAATACAAACAATGAGTAACTTAAGTTTCTATTATTTTAACTGTTTACATTTATATTTTAATTTTTAACTTCCTTATAATCGTTATAATCACTTAAAACAAGTATAAAACTAAAACCTAAAAAAAAAATGTGACTCATCCCCTAAACACTCCGCTACACATTATTTTAAGTCTTATGACTGTTCCCATCTCTCATATAAATCAGGTCAGCTGAATCTAAAATAAAATAAAAAATTAAATGTATACAAAATGTATAGTTATATATTTAATTTTTAAATTTTTTTAGTACTGCGTCTCACTACTTATTGAGTTTATACTTCTATGTACTAATTACACTAATTGCTTAGGGATTAATAAAGATTAATTATAGAAAATGCACCCGAATATGCGTGGAAATAGAGTGGAAAACCATTTAGGGAAAACCACCCTCACTGCACCCAACCAGTGTCAATTTTCCACGTCTTCAGCAGTCTATCCCAACAAGAGAATGGCGGGTTGGACCGTACGGCCACCGAAGCGGGTTGAATTAAATTATTAATATATTGATATTTTACTAGGCCCTATTTTGACCAATGTTAATGAACCAGCTGTTTAGATTTTTTTAATAGTGATAATTTTATCCAATTTCGATAAAGCTCGGTACGCACCCAGTTATTTTTTAAATTATCATTAAAATATTACTTATTTACATTTGTAGTCTATATTAAGAGCGTGCATCGCATGCCAATCAACTTTGTGATATACACTGTTAAAAATAACACATTAATACAAACACTAATGATGTGGATATTTTTTTTTAATTGTATGTGGTCTAGTAGTAATCTATTTACATTCATTACAGCAATTTTTTTTAAAAATTGGATGAATCTATAAACTATTTGAAGAGGCCCCCTACCTGGAACATGTTTGAAAATTAAATACAATTAGAAGTTATTTAATGCAAGTCTTTCAGCTTCAAATTTCAAGAATATTAGCTAATTATGAAATACAACTAGAGGGAGGCTAATTTATTCCAGTAGAGCCAATGACATCCCCCTACACCCCACTCTTCGGTTTCACTATCACTAATTTGGAGTGGTCCCTACCTCAATTTCGTTAATCAGAATCTTTGAAAAGCTATTTAGAGTAGTCCCCCTCCTATTTTTTTTAATGTTGATGCTGCTTAGAGATATTTTAAGTAGTCCTACTTTAGGAAATTTTTCAAATTCGGATGCCTCTATAGAGTCTAGAAGCTATTTTAAATATACCTCACTTTGGTGGGTTTTTTTATCCAATTTGGATTTTCTATAAACTATAAAGGGATCTTAGCAAAGACATATTTTAAAATTTGAATGCTGCTATAAGCTATTTATATTGATCTTCACCCGAGTTTCTCTCAAAAAGGATATGCCTTTAGAACATATTATAAGTGGTCTTCACCCGATTATATTTTCAAAATTGGATCTTCTTAGAGGTTATTTGAAATGGTCTTCGTCTGAATTTATTTTATAAACTCCTTTAGCCGATATTTGAGGATCTCTTCTACTGCAAATTTTTTGAAAACCAAGATTTTTCAAATACAATTTGTAGTGCTTCTCGTATAAATTTTTTTCAAAATTACATGCATCTAATTTTTTTATTTACTTTTAAATTTCTATGGCTCTAGAACAGTAATGTCAAACTTGCGAACCAGATTCCTTTTATGTGCGGCCCGCGGAATTTTTTATGAACCAACATAAAATGTGACCCAATTTATCCTTTAATAAACAGTAATAGGAATACAAAATTTGAGATGAGATTTGAAATTTGGTCATTATTTGCTGAAATACACTAGGTAAGGTTGGTGTACCAAATTTTATTCATTACTCACCAAGGATCGATTCCCAAAAATGATTAAATTTGCGAATCAAGTATGTATAGTATTTGTAGCACACAATTAGTGTGTTTTCGCTCATTAAAAGGAACAAACTTCCGAGCGATCACATTTACCGATACACATTTGTCATATTTTTGTGACTTCAACAAGCGATATAAAATCACTCATACATTTTATGCAAATATAAAAATTCAAATTTGGGGGTAAAAAACATGGAAAGTATTAACGTTTTGTGTAGTCTTGGTTTAGTGTTTTGATATATTAAGGATTTTACAATGAGATTTTACCATTTAAGATGCTGACAATATAACTTTCTGAGATGAAGCCCTCTTATTATTTTAAATGTTCAATGCTGCCCTTAAGGTTAAAAGAGTTTGACAAGTCTGCACTAGAAGCTATTTAGAGTGCTCCTTAACATATTTGTTTTCACAGATACCACTATAAACTATTTGGAGGGGTCTTCGCCAGAAATTTTTTCAAAATTGAATGCATCTAGCATTTATTTGAGTTTAATTTAAGCTAATTTTTCAGCTTCATATTCGATAGTATCAAAAGATTTTAAATAATTATATTTAGGAGAAAGCATATTTACTACAGGGGAAAAATTATTTCCAGGAGGGGGAAGTGTCCCCTTGTCCCTCTTAGGAATAAACTAATTATTAAGAACCTTTTTTTTTAAACATAAGAAAATATTAATTTAAATCTATTTACTATTCTTTAATCTGTATTATATCATACATAACACGTTAAAATTAATATATTCAACAAATTTGCTAGGCATAGTTAGTGAAAATATATTAAGTTAATATTAGTTCCAATTCTTATTAAAATAATATATTTGTCAAAATGTATGATTCATAATTAATATTAATGTACTAGAAATGTTTAAGCCTAAATTGAATTTCTTATAAAAATAATGTGTACATCATAATGTTTATTTTGTGTAAATATTATATTTATTCATTTTACTTATTGAGGTGTCAAACTTAATCATGTTCATCTTGAAGCATTATATTAGCAATATTAATTAACTTTTTGCCTTAAGGGGGGGTGGGAGGGGGGAGACGCGAGAAAAGTAGTGTTTTTCAGTATATATAGCAAATCATTTTTTGTCAAAATAATTATAATTTGCTTTAATAGAAAGAGTTTAATTTCCTCCACATGGTGTTATTGATAGTTATTTAAGATATCTCAATGGCATCCTGGAATTTAATGACAACTTTTTCTCTTCATTTAAATATTTTTTTTTAGATAATACCACGATGCTTAAGACATATTAAACAACTATTGACATCATAATGTGAAGAAGATTAAACTCCATGTTTCTATGTAAGCATATCTTATTTAGGCCAAAAAAAGTTTTTTATATAAAAACTGAGCACTGGATTTTTTTCTCGCATCTCCTACATTCCCACTTTAAATGTTGTGTTTGTATTAAGTAATTGATTGCCAAGGTGTTTTCACTGAATATTTTGTGTTTTTGATGTTCCATCTTAAATTAACATAATCTAAGAAACTATCTTATGTATCTTTTATTAAGCTCTTTGCGTTTCAAGATAAAAATAGAAATGTGACGACTGTTTCGGTTTGTTTCTTCGATATATTTGGACAAATTGATGTATTTCGGCTAAAATCGGAATAAACATAGGCACCCAAGAGGGACAAAATATTTTGATTTTTGATCAACTTTAGAGTATTGTTTTGGGGCAAAAAAGATGTCCAAAATATTTTTTTTTCTTTTATCACGTATGGCGCTATAATTCTAATACCAACGTTGAAATTATACTTATCAAAATTAGTATGTCTATTTGGACCACCATTCGATGAAGTAAGTCTATTTAAATGTGTCCAATATATCTTTTAAATATGAAATACCATTGTATCCGCCGGTACTCCAACATTCGCGACCTGACCTCTTTGATCAAAGTCAGGCACAGACATGCAACTAACTCTCCTGGTTTGTGATGGTTTTCTTATAACTACTAATACAAAAATGTGACACTTATCCCCCATTCCCTTCTATAGCAAGTGTGTGCTCTTGCCTGCGTTTATTATCCTAGTGTCTGAATTAAGTCTATTGTGAATGCCACCTCCCCTCCCCCTTCATCATCACAAAAGTACTACAGGACAGTCATACTTTTAATGATGAGAATGAAGGTAAGCATAGCCAACACTAAGGGACTGGTTGCCATAGTAACATGAGGCTTCTAAGGAAATCAAAAGTTTAAACACTAGTGCTCGAAGCGGTCACTCGACAGAACTAAAATTATCGATACTCCAGTGTAAAAACCACAATTTTTTTTTCTGAATATTTTATTCTATAATGTCTTCTCTATAGTATACATTTATCTGTGAAACTACTCTTAAGTCTACACCTTAATTTTCTCCCATAAACGCAATTAAAATATGGATGAGCCTGGATGGGTTATAAGATCCACAATAGGAAGCAAAGTTCAGTCAAAGCTCACTTATGCCAAAACGCGAGTGTCATGGCAAAGTAGCGACGTATATATTTACTAGTGATTGGCATCGCGTTTGTAAACTAAGGTATCGATCAACAACACGCGCATCAACAGTTTGAGGTTTCAAATATTTAAAAGGGTCATCCAGCCCTGATGCACCCCATCCAATCTATTTCCCCCTACTTTCACCCCTCCCGCAACCTCCCTAATTCCCTCGGACGGCTTAAAATACCCCCGATTTAGGACACAGGTAGCTTTAAATAATTGATTTGTGAATAAAATATGCACCAAATAATCTAGAAACCAACATTTTATCCCCCCCTCTCCCTTTTCCACGTCTTGATGCTACTCATCCCTCCCCCCCCCTTCCTAACCCATTTTCCCCAGCATTTACAAAATTAAAGCTCAAGCTAAATTTATCGTGTTTAGTGGACTATCGGAAGAATGGAACATGCCAAGACTGTCCACGGCGCTAACTTTTCGAGTACAAAGGACGATATAAAATGGTAGTTAAAATGTCGCAAAATTGCAGCTACTATAGCGAGTGATATACGGAATCATCGCAAATAACTAGCTGTACACATTTAAAATCAACTTAAAAAATTATTAATGTGCATAGAGAACACAACCTGTTCTATACATAGCTGCACCACTTTGGATATAAGCTGGAATCATACATAAAATAAAAAGGGAATGCGTTAAATATTCAAAAATACAAAAACAAGAAGCTCTACGTTCTATAAACTACATTATTTACGATTTTGGGTATAGTAGAATAATTAGTAGAATAGTCCTAGCGGTGCATTAAGTAGGGAGTTTTAATTCCGGTGGGGCATCCATTTAGTATAATACATGTATTCCAAGAGGTTTGGATTACTTCCCTCATTCTAGTTTTTAAAAACACAACCTTGATTTTATGAAGAATATTCATTTGGAAACCCCTTTAATAAATTCAAACATATTTAGTGTGGTCAAGATTGAAAATATTTTTCTATATTATTTGTATAGGCAGTACTGATATTCTCTATCGAAGGTGACAGCTGCAAATTACATTATTTGACGTATGAATACGTGAAGGCAGATCTAGTAACTTTTTCTACCCTCCAGGTATGTTCATTAATAATACAGTTAAGGCTAAAAACATTAACAAGGACAAATAAAAAAAAACTTTTCATATTGTGTGTCCAACCATAAACAATTACCACGCCCTTCTACCTTCCAACAATGGTGAGATAAAATTAAGGAGGGGTAGTTACCCACACTTTATTTAAAAATCACACATCCTCTAAGGGAGGCAAACTCCACCGCCCAAGACATCCCCTACTCGCACACTGTACCACACCCGGGAGCAAACTACCCTTCGAACTTCCCATCGCAAGAGGGAAGTTTTCCCACCACCCTCCCTCCTTCCCCAGCCCATCTAAAGGGGGTGTCGAGAAAGAAGAAGGGAACTAAGCAGAAGTTGGACGTGTTTTTGACACCTCGGCGTCACTTGCTGCATCATGTAGCACGGGTTGTGTCTCGAGCCTTTTTTTTATTTAAAGAAAAGAGAAGGGGTAGTAGATGAGGGTGTAAAGTTTTTCTTAGAAATTTTTTTCACCCTTTTTTCGTCCATCCCCGTGTATGTGTGAGCGTGTGCACGTCATTTTCACGGGTGGCAAGCGTCATCTGTTGGTAAGAGTCTAAAGGTCGCACGAGGCTCGGATGCGAGAGAAAACTTCCCAATATTTTTTTTCTTCATAACAGCCCCACTAACCAGTGCCAACGCCCCTAGAAGAGAAAAAATCGTAAAGGGCTGTTGAAAGAGGAGTCGGAGGGGAAGTATTAAGTTTATGTAGTTGTCTGAATACTATACCTTTAGTCCCCTTCCCAAGAAACTTAAGAATTTTGTTTGGAATAAATAAGAAAAAAACCCAGCCCGCCACCAACCTTTAAACGTTATTGATGGGCCTTTACGGTGTCACTACATCCGACAACTTCACTTATTTTTGTCGATCCTTACGATATCGTTTTCTTTCGTAATCCCTACTCTCTAGTACTTTCTTTTTTTATACTGAGAGCTCATAAACTTTTTAAAGGAACGGATTATCGGATGCCAGTACTAACCCTGTTTTACAGCTGTAAACACTGAAGCTTATTTTGGTTAAGGTAATCTTTACGAAAGTTGCACCACCCGTGGTCTCCATGCCAGTGTATTAAAATCTAAACTTAAAAATAAAAAAGACTTAAAAGTTTAAGGATCTAAAAAAAACTTTAGTATTAAAACTCGAAAGTTACCATCAAAAGAGCTGAAATTCCACAGCGCCAGTAATAAACTTTAAAGCATTAGCGAGAACAAAAATAAAATCGCACAAATGTATCCGAAGATGTTATTTCAAAAATAAAAAGGATCTGTCTTACGTCATTTTCCCCCTCCTCCCAGTAATAAAAAAACTAATTCATAAACCTCAGTAGCTACTTAAAACGTATACATAGTTTCAAAGAAAACTACTTTCCTGGGTAACTGTTTACAAACATTTTTCTCGCAATTGAAATTAACAGTTTACCACCCTCCCAACTAAAATAAAAATACCTAGAAATATTTTTATTGAGAATATTATTTTCTTATCGTTACTTCAGCTTTAGTATCTCTTTGATTTCAAGTTATTTCTCCTCGGTAATAAGTTTATTTTCTTAGGACCGAGGCTAAACTGTTATGGCTACATATTTATGTACTAATTACGCTGCTGGTTTTAGGGATTATAAAATTTACATTTAAAGGAATTATCCTCCGCATCATTAACGTGGAGGGAGAGTGGAAAGCCATCTTCAGTACACGGGACCGAGATTCAAACCTCAATATCTCCTTTATTCACAATCTAGTCTACTCAGAATATCGAATTATACTAATCAGCCGCCAAAACGTGTGGTATAAAGTGGATCAAAAAAATAAATCTTATACTAATTTCAATAGTACATAGAAAAAACAAGTGATCCACGTGGTTTCAGACTTCCATATCGTAAACAACAATAGTTAAAAAGAAAATTACAGGCTCAATATATGTCTTTGATAATTTATTCAAAGTGATTTGAATTTAAGTTTCTAACGCAGCCCTTTGATTAAACCCTATATTGAAATGGATAACCAGATTGAAAAACTGTGTGAACATCGTTCATCCTTAACTCAAAGAATACCCTGGTCCAATTTTTGATCCATGTATTTGGCAGCAATCTCGGGACGAAAAGATATAGTTACAAAAAGTTTAACTAATACAGGACCTCGCTTCACACTGTAAATAATAATAATAATATTTAGCACCACGTCTTACTACCCATTCGGGTTATACGCTTTAAGTACTTAATACTCTAATGGATTAGGAAATGTGGAAGGTTAATTAGAGGAAGTGAACCCACATTTGCGTGGAGGGATAGTGGAAAACCATTTAGGAAAAACCACTCCCAGTTCACCCAACCAAGATTTGAACCTCGATCTCCCCGTCCTACACAGGGAAGGGTGTAGCGACAGTGTTACCAATGTGAACAAAAAAAAAAGTATTTTCTAGGTGTTAATTCTTATCAAAATCTTACTCTAGGTATAAACAAGCAATATTTTTTATGAGTATCTACAAGTCCTCAGCGCCATCAATCTACCGTACAGAAGTAAAAATATACATATCCCTAAACATCAAAGTGGCAACGGATATGTATTTTAAGCCATTCTCAAATACAAGGTTACACAGTTCACATTTGTACATTAAAGAACCACTCTTAATGAAAAATAATTTTTCACTAGCGAGGGATACAGAGTTGTGAAATGAATTAAAATACTAAGTCAGTATTATGAAAAGATACAATTAGATATGCACTAAATCATGGAACAAAATGTTCCATTTGAAAGATTAAGGGCGAAAAAAATAACGTGACAAAGTTGTACACACTCACATATAGCTTGGGACCAAATTTTCAAAGAGAACTTTAGTTAACATCCCTAAAATGATCTTCAGAATGAACAAAACATATCTTATCACAATAAACACTTCATACATACATTAATTTCAAACAAGATTGTTTCCATCATTTTCCAACTTTATTACATCCCAAAGTTGGTACTTTTAAATTAATGTATCTTAGAAAAATAAATAAACATTTACCATTTAAGTAGTCCCTAAGATACAAATGTCTAACTAAAATACTAAGATATCCTTTATTTATTTTTAAATATAACTCATCAGTAAACTATTACTAAACAAATTTCCTCCAAAAAACAAAAACACATTTTTATTTGTTTTGTCAAACACTCCCCAGGTATACATTTTAAATAAAATCACTAGCCATATTAAAAAAAATCCCTCAATTGTAAAATACTCTTAAGGGCTAGGGTCAAAATGAAAAACAATTCCCGAGGGATAGTATTACTAAATATTTAGTTTCAACAAAATCTGTCGAACCGTTTCGGATCTTGGCCCGGGAACAAACTATTGTGAAACATATATTTTAATTTGGAGGCAAATTAAACTTAGATTCATAATAATCTTAAGGCCGAAAATTTTAACAATTACAATACATTAGGGTTATCTGAGACAGTAAAAAAAAACACGTCAACAAAGTTTACGGTCAATTTAATAAGTCCAAAAACTACCACGAATATTTATAAATATCAATTCAACTCTACGATACCAAAATAATGTTTGGTTGCACGGGCAATTTAGTAGAATTATTTTCCTATTTGTTTATTACCAACTAGTATCCCTAAGAGCTATTTTTCAAAATTTACTTATATTCCCTTTAAACGAATGCTTATGCATCTCTAGTGTTGGCACGCAAACTACCCGCGTGGTCAAAGCCACTTAAGCCCCTACTCTCGTAGTGGACTAGACAGCCAATGTCTGGGAGGTCAAGGTTCAAATCTCTGTTGAGTGGAGGGTGGTTTTCCAAAATAGTTTTCCACTGTACCTCCACGCAAAGTATGCATCTAGAGATAGCCTTCCCAAAATCATTAGCGTAGTTGGTAGATGAGCGTATACGGCCAGTAGGGAGCGGTGCGGAAAAAAAAGCACCTAAATTATATCACATCGGTTTGAATTATTAAAAGCCACTGATAATGTTAACCATGTGGTCTGAAACATCACGCTATCAACATACTGGATTTATGCTGACAATTCTGGGTTTGAGCCCAGCATAGGTCTGGTATATTTTTTCGAATACATCATAAAATTTGACTCATCTCTACCCATTTAGGGTATTTTTTTCTGTCACCATGTCTAACTTCCGGGCTGTACTCATTTACTAATAAAGCTAACGTGTTAGGGATTAGGGGATTGAATTTAGAAGAATTTCACTCACAGTTTCATGGAAAACGAGGAAAAACTAAGTATGACCAATAGTGATTCAAACCTCGTGGCCCCGTAATTGGCAATCCAGCCTATTTATAGTGACGCCTCAGCCTTTAAGTGTAAAAAAAAAGTCGCTGGAAAAATACAAACGTTTACAAATCCATTACACGGGCAGTAAATTCCACCCATCATTAGAGTGTCACAAGCATTGTAGCTGGGTTATGGTTTACGGTCGATAAGTACATACACGCATTAACAAGATTTCAGCTCATATACACATATAAAATAAGCCGATGACTGATCCCTTCTAACAATACATTACGATGGTATTAACCAAATCCCAAAGCCAGAACATGTACGGATAATAGCCTCACATGTGCAGTTTTCCATATATACTCTCAACTCTTTGCATCGTGATAGAAAGGTAGCTCTAGAACGTTTTTCAAATATATTTTTCTGAGTTCGACACTGACAAAATTAAAGTACTAGTATCGTTATTCTATCGGCATCTATATTACAGCAAAATTAAAACTGAATAACATAGCTAATTTAACGTTCTAGTATAACAAAAGTAGTTTAGTAAAATGTCCAGCACCTTTGTATGGTAATCGCATAATAGGATGGCATGAACCCATTTAAAGAAACATCAACCAAGCTTTCAATAAAGCGTAATACCCACTAAGAGGTGCGCCTCGTTAGTCAAGAAACTGCCGCACAAACTTTCAGCTCTAATGCAATATTATATTTAATTCTACGATGCGTTATTTCAAAATATGGTAAAAATAAAGTCGAAAGCTTCCAACAGGGCTCTTTTTCCTTAACCATATATTTTAAAGTTTATTAATAGAAAAATTGTGGTAAAATGTGACAACTTATTTTCAACTCTTTTTTAAGTATGTTAGTGGAGCTATGAGACCAGTCTATGAAAATAAGTTTTAGATTTAGCTTTTCTCTATCAAGTACAGTAATTTTTTGATAAGCTAACAAAATGACATTTTAAAATGAGAACCAGCAACGAACCTTCCTCTTTCCCTGCCGATAAGAATTGTCGTAGGTTTCCTTCACCTATTTCGTACTGACATAAAAAAGGTGTCTGTAGGTGAAGGGCGAAAGGATGTATAATCTTAGACATAAAGAGTAGTTCGATAAACGGACAAAGACCATTGTATTTTAAAGTCATTTAACATGAAAAAAAATTACAAAACTATTTTAACAAGTGTACAATTATTTATAAGGTATAAATAGAGATTCAATGATTTCGAATAATTACAATTCACCAGTTTTAAGGGTAGAGTATTGCTATTCAATGCTTTTTGCGTGCCAATGTTAATGTAAAGTAATAAAGGTATGGGGCTTAAATTTAATAACGTATAAGCTATACATTCATATGAAGTGTACACAATGAAATATTTATAATTATTTGATTAATCATACTTTAGTTAATTGTTAAAATGGTGCATTCCAACTTTTACTGTCGAATGAACATAAATGGTGCCCAAAAAGCAATTGATACTCTTGTTGGCCGAGGCGGGCGCCTTAAGAGATGATTATTAAAGTAGTTAACCAAGTTAGAAAATAGGCTTAATAGAATGTTTAATCATGGCACTAAATCTTGTACATTTTATTTTGATTGACTTTGTTATGCAATTAAATCTAATCCGTTGTCTCAAAAGGCAGCTTTGCAGACAGAGGCACAGATCGCGCTCCATTCCTGTCCATATTAAACATTGAGGGGAGAGACTATGAACGCCCGACTAGAGAATTGTGGCCAGCGTCGCGACGGCCACTGTCCATTTCGACTAATGTTATAGTTTGTCAGAGTATTAGACGGCACTCTCGAACCCAGGGGAAGGAGCGGGTGGTAGAGGGTGTTATAGTGGTCTGTATTTAGCCTTCAGGGTGGGTTTGGGGGTGTTAGACTAAGTATTCCCAGTGCAGAATACCACTCAGTCCTCCACCCACACCTTATTAGCCCTCTGAGTGGTGTTAGAGTGGGTTTACTCGGGTCCACCACAAGGGCAGATGGAGGACCAACAACAGGAAGGGGGTTGGGGCGTTGGCGACGGTTATTTTGACAGATAGTCTAGACCCAAGTTATCAGCCGTAAGGAAAGGGGTGCTGAGAGCCACGCATCTTTATCCAAACAAACATTAAACTGATTGTATTAGCAAGTAAATCTAATTCAAGCACCAAATATGACCAATACTTTGGAGAACATTCGTATTCTTTTAGAACCACGTCTTACCGCCCGTTCAGGTTGTACGCGGGTGTACTTATTACATTAATTGCTCAGGGGATTAGGAAGATTTAATTAATAGGAGGTGCACCCACATTTGCGGTGAAAGAGTGGAAAACTATCATAAACCACCCTTAGTGCATCCGACCGGGATCGAACACCAATCTTCCCGTATTTGCCGAGGCCACCGAAGCGGGTAAGGGGACGGCCAGACTGGGCGAGCGAGAGACTAAAATATAAAATAGAGCACATTGGTTGTAATGAGAAGAGGCCAGGCTGGAGTGAGCGCTCGAGCCAGTACAGTAGTTTACAGGCGCTAGGAAATATTATTGTATGTTGGTTCATTGAGTGCTATGAAAACTTCTCAATTTGACATTTTTATTAATATCGATAGGTTTAGCACACTTGCTACTAACGGCCTAATTTAATTGGCAAGATCATAAACAATACCATTATATCTATTTATATATATAATATATATATATGTATGTATGTATGTATGTATGTATGTATGTATGTGTAAAACTGGTTAAAATACTTCAATATTATAATCAAAGTAGGTCTTTACAAATAAGAATCACCATTAGCGTTGAGAGAGGATGAGAAACCACAACAAAAAATCACTTTACAAAAACCACACTCAGTTCACTGGTTTAAGATTCGAACCTTTACCTCCTTGTAAACAACAATCGAAAGCTATTTGCTAATCACGCGCTCGCTTGCCAGTTTGGCCGAACCCTAATACGTATTTTAACATATTGTTTTTTTCACATTAAAAGGTATCAACCAATAAAAACAACCGAACAATCTCTGCTTGCGGACACACATATACATTTATAATAAGACTTATTATTATTAGCACCGCTTCTTACTACCCGTTCGGGTTATACGCACTTACGCTAATGTGTAATGGTAGATTGGTGATTGTCAGATGAAATGGAGGACCTACAGTTTAACGTGGAATCCGGACCACGGTGGAGGCCTGGCATTCCTCACATTCACAAGATGTCTTGTCAGAGGTGAAGGAAGGGTTTGGTCATCAGATAAATCTTTGCCGGGACCGAGGATTGAACCCCGGCACAGAAGTCTGACACCTAACCCCCTAGACCGCCAGGTCACCAATAAGACTTCTTTGTCACAAGATTTAAAGACAAACATTAACTTAATTGGAAAAATGTTTCTAATTGTCGGTTTAAAAAAATGAGTCTTTCTTGTGGTTTTATATAGGGGCCTACTTTTATTTTTATAACAATGTAGCCTACCAAGAATTCTTCGAACTTTAAAATTTTAAAATGTTAAATTTTTTGAAAATCGGTCTTCAGTTATTTTTAATTTCCAATTTTATGATCAAGTTTGAGACCAGTAATTTAAACCACCCGACCACAGAAGTGGGTGGTTATTATAAAATGTCGGCTCAGGCCCGACTACCATTTTAGCAACACTGTAGAGTGTACAACGTCACGGACCACCCAGTCAAAGAAATGGGGAAGGTAGGGTTGGATAAAGGGTCAGGTCTGGTGGGAGGATAGGGGAGCGTAATGGAGTTGCGGTTACTCACTCGCGCGGTCACGTTTTAGAGTGACCGCCGGGGATAATGAGAGAAAGGCAGTGACGTTGCTGTGTTGGTACAGGACTAGCAGGGAAATGAGGGGGGAAAGGAGGGGGTGTAAAAGCCTTTCAAACCCCCCTCTAATTTTTCTCTCTCCGCGAATTACAAGGCGTTATTCGTTTACTGAATATGTCTCCCCTGGGTGGTAGACGCCGCCTCCGACAGCACCGCCCCCATCCACCCCCTCACTCAATATCCCCCTAACTCCAATTTTATTTCTTTCCCAGTCAGAAAGAGGGCATACTTAATTATCTTTTTAAAAAAAATAGCTATGCAGTGGAGCTTTTATTTATAGTCAAGATAAAAACCATTTTACATATCAAGATAAAATAAAACATTTAAACAAAATGACACACAACAGGTATTTTGCAGTCTTAGATTGTAACCGCACTCATTTATGTTGGTAAAAATGGAGCTCTGTGTGTGGATGGTCGATGGTGGTATTTTAATCTCAAGGTTTTATTTTCTAACTTTATCTACATAGTATTCTCATGATCTCAGAACAATATAAATAGTTTATATTTATATAACTGTTTAAGCGTATAGGACTATATCACCAAACCATCAGCCAGCCCTCGCGATTAAAGGGAACAATCCTGCGTTTATCTATTATTAGAAATGCATTTAAATCTAAAATATGACAGTCGCATATTCCTCTAGCGAGGGAAAGAGATTTAAATCTACTTTAACTGACGAATCCTATACATAAAAGCAAAGCGGATGGATACGGAAATGCTAGGAGTTATGTTTCAAAAGAGACCAGATAGAGCCAATTGTGAACCAACGATTTAAAAAAAAGTTCCTCTATATTAGATAATAGCATGCGGTAAAACTTTCAGTAATTTTAGTTTCTTAAGTTTTTTTTAAGTAAAACAAAGAACCCGCACCCCGACGCTACGTTTGGTTCGAGCTGTAGTACTCCTAAGTTATGTCTTATGTGAAGGGTGAACCGGGCTAGTGCCAAGTACAGCACGCGGAACATGAATTCGATCTGTGACGCAGAGTTGCCAACTGTACGCTCTGGATACAACTTTCGATATAATTTCACCACCTGTACAATACAATTTTAGAATATTTTTTAAAAGTAATATCCTGTGAACTTGCTATAAAGGAGCAACTTTTATATAAATTATTGTTTATGAAAATCGGTGAGTTTATCAATATAATGTCAGAAAGTTGTATCTTACTGGTCTAAATACAATTTATTTCAGCTCCATGTACTATCGTTAGAGACCATATAGTTGGCAAAACTGCCGTGACGTCTAGTGTGGATTGGGGTGTGGTGGGGGTGGTAGACAGACTTAAGTACGTAACAAAGTTCTTGTCTGTAATAATCATTCAACCAGCGCTTTTAAATTATCTCCCAACTCGGCACTTGATCCATCCACACACCACGTGCCCCTCTCTGTGACACGTGACCAGCAGTTTCCCGCCACCACACGAGATGATGGGTGGTCGCTAGTCTTTGAAATGAAGAGCGAGCGGATGGGCGTCGCTACAAAACACTGACACCGTCAACGCTAGAGGCTGGACGTATTAAACCAACACGAGTATTAAGCGCGACAAGTATCTGAGAGCAAACGGAAAGTTTCAGCAATAGTGCACCATTATATTACTCAAATGTGTTGAGGGGGCATCCTAGGTAGCACAGATAATACGATATTGCTCTTATGCTCTTAGGCTATATATTGATAACCTTTAAGAGCACATAAGTTGGTTGTTTACTGGAATGGACAACACTTTTATATGACCCTGTACATACTCATACATCCACGTACTCGGGGTCAGATGTACTTTAGATCATTTTGTTAAAGATTTTCCACACCATCTTTAAGAAAATGTGCGTTCAACCTGTCTTTCGTGCCTTATCTCCACCCCAATAAGTGTTTATTACAGCCTGGGGTGGTAGTAAGACGCGATGAAAGAACTTATAAACAAACAATTTTAACTGTTTGGTGGCCTCATGATCTAAGGCGTCACTCAACAGGCTGGGAATCCAGATAGGGATATTTGGGTTCGAATATCGGTAGAGTGTACTGAAAAGTGGTTTTCCCCTCTCCACACCACAAACGCAGGTACACTTCATCTAAATTCAACCTTCCTTATTCCTAGCTCATTAGCGTAGTTCGTACACAAGCGTACACAGCCCAAATGCGAAGTAAGACGTGGTGGCATAGAAAATAAAATTTTGATAATGCAAGATTTATGGGCGTGTCGCCTCATATAACGGATCAAAAATTGATTTGCAGCCTCCTTGCAGCCCAGCTGGTGCACCGATTCCCACGCTATGCCCTCCAGGGTGACAAAAAGCGTCATACGTTGCAGCGCGATGAAGGTTTAGGGGAGAAGAAAGAGGAACGTTTTGTTTAACCCCAGACACGTTCGACGCTCGTAAAACTACGTTTCTCGGGGCTGGGGAGGTATATAAGGAGCGTTCATCCCACGAGATCCGAAGGGTGAGACAGCTGACAGTAAAATGGATATCCACCTACCATATTCTTAGGAGGGGTACTTGGGTGGAAGACAGAGGGGGAGACAGATCCCCCCCCCCACGCCTATAAAACCCTTAACATTCCATGCACCGCGTGTGTCTGAGACACTTAAGTGCGTTCAAAATACGACACTTAACGATCTGAAAAAGACTTAGTAGATTTACCAGTTTTTAGGGTTTGAATTTTCAGTGCAGCTAAAACTCAAATGGTACACTTAACCAGGGGTCTGCAAACTTCCTAGACCCCAATCATGTGATGATCAAACAAATGTCCAGCGAGCATCCATTGTTTCTCCACTCTAACTGGGATTTTTATTATTTTTATTTTTGCCTACACATATATTATTTCATTTCTTGGATTCAATCTTTCCTAAAATACCTCTAGAGGAAAATAAAAAAATTGCGTTTTCATTTTAATATAGAAAAACTTCATACTTGTTAAGAGGTGAATAGAGGGAAGGCGAGTAAGGGCGGCAGTTTTTATTACAAGTTTATTTTACGGAAAAATAAAAAAGTTAGATAATAAATTAGATAACAAACCTTTTAAATTAAAATTAAAAAGTTGTCAATAAGTCTTAGGACACCCTTGACAGATATTTGACAACTGTTGATATCAGCACGCGAAAAGGATTTATTCATTTTCAACTGTAACAATACTTGATTTATTATATATAAAGGTAATTTTTATTTTACCCAAATATTATAAAGTAGCCTACTTGATAGATTTGATAGCTAAGAAGTATAATGATATTTTTAATAACTAATTTTCTTACGCAGTCGGCTAAAAACTGCTACGAGATTGACCGCTTGCCAATCCCTGCAATAGGCATACTTTCAGTTAGGAATAGCTCATGATATAGTTTAGAATACTTAGGTTTGAAAATGACTCGGCCCATAACTAACGAGGAAATTTACAAATACACTTAAGGAAAATCTCAATTTCTTTGATACTCCATTTTGGTTTGATTAAAAGAAAAATTATCTAAATTGGTTCAATGGTCTTAACTCGAAGGCACTCTTAAAAATGAATTTAAAATAAAATCTGTGTGCAAAATGCAAGTTTTCGAAATAAAATAAAAATTATTTAATATATTTTAGTAAATAAAATTTACAGCTTTATCCCCAAAGTATTAATTTAGTTATACAGGTTGGGGACGAAACAGACGAGTAGTAAGTAACCTTCACTTTATTGAAAAGTAAATATACACTATCTAAATAAAATCAAACTACATACTACACTTTTTGAAGATAATGTCTCAAGTGAGCTCCACCGGACTTCAGACAAACCTCAGCACGTTGGCCATCCCTTTCCTCAGCATAGATCGTCTAATTGTTTCCACCCCACCCTGTATATTTGATAAACATACATTCGATCATAGCTAAAAATAAAAACTTTTTCTTACACCTAGCCTTACTACTTTACACGTCCATGATACCAGTTTTTAACTAATCTGATAGTGTAGAGATGAAAGGATGAACGGAGATTCCAACCCTCAACTTACCACCAACGGTAGACCAGCCCAACTCCAGAGTAACGCGCTAGACCGTGCGACCATCGATGTGGGTCACTGGACAAATTAAAACCATCTCCTCCACTACACAGGAAACAATGGCCACTAGAAATGTAGATTAATATCTGGCCATGAAACATTCAACTAGCCCCTCCCCACTGAAATCTGAAACCGAATGAACAAAATTAATCCTCTTTCTCCTAGACCCCCTCCCCCACTTCTTATTTCTACGCATATACAGTCCTATTTCCATAAGAAGGGCCTTATCCGAAACTGGTAAACTAATTAGCTCCACTCACGAGGTTAACGCATCAAGCCATGGGTTCTGCAGTGTCACCGTTGATAGATATTATCTTATCAATACCTTTTAAATAACATTAATATGATGAAATGTTATCAATGTTGACCGTAAAAAAGTTTATTTTCTTAAAGGCATTTTCTATGAAAATTGGACCGTGTACACACAGTTCCTCTCCCGCAACCCCTCGGGGGNTTCTGCAGTGTCACCGTTGATAGATATTATCTTATCAATACCTTTTAAATAACATTAATATGATGAAATGTTATCAATGTTGACCGTAAAAAAGTTTATTTTCTTAAAGGCATTTTCTATGAAAATTGGACCGTGTACACACAGTTCCTCTCCCGCAACCCCTCGGGGGGGGGGGGGAGGAGGAGAACCATGGGGTAGTGCAGAATTTCGGTCTGGCGTCAAGTATAGAGACGGGGGTGGGGTGGTTACCTCGAGGACTACGCTAATGTAAATGCTAACACAATGTGCTGATTCTACAGCAAACATCGTTCTTAACAATGGCCGTGGGGGGTGGAGGGGAGAAGAGAGAAAGTGTCGGGATTAAATGGAGCACACAGGACTTTAAGGCTGTCAAAAGGAGAGGGAAAGGGGTGCGTTGGGATAGCAAAACGAATCCTTCATAGATTAAGCACCGGGAGAGGGAGAGAGAGAGAAAACTCGAGAGGAATACTTGTGTAAATATTCTCTTCTCCACGAGCCTGTTTTACTTACACATCATCTACCTCTCCCACTAATCCTATAACACATCCTCTTAAAGAGTCGTAGAAAAGAGGCGGTACAGTTGCAAGGACTTGTTTGAGTAGGGCCTTAAACTTTGTCAAAAGGTTGTCAAGATTTTTTATTTTTTCCCCAAGAGTGAAGATGTCAAGAGTAGGAATGACAGCAATTAGCCAGACTTCTTGTTTTCCCTGAAGAGGGGATGAATAGAGGTTCAAGGGAGTAAGGGGGGGGGGTAGCTACATATTAATGAGGGAAATGTTCTGCGAGGCAAGTTGAAAAATAAAAAATAAAGTTTTGGGCTATAAAGATCTCTCTTCAAATTAGATGAAGAAATTCAGGAGATATAAAAAAATTATAACGAATAGATTTCCATTAGGAATGTTTTTTTACTAAGACGAGAATATATATAAAATGTTTAAGAAACTTTTTTTAAGGTTTAAAAGAAAGTAGACTTGATTAAATATTGATTTTACCAAAGAGGGCAAAATTCAGTCTGAGAACTTAATTTATTTTATCAAGTTTTATAACTTGTCCGGACCATTCACAAATTTAATCACGCTAATGGTGGTAGTGTTGGGTATCGATTAGAGAAAATGTACCAGCATTTGAATGGAAGTGAAGAAGCCATATAGGATAAACTATCCTCAGTACACCAAACCAGGATTAGAAACCCATCCTCCCACTCAACAGCAAAACAAACAATATTTACCCGATATTTCGGTCCACGTCCCCACCTATACGAATTTATTCATGATATTGGAATGTTATTTTATCTTATTTGAGGATTCTGCTTTCAATAACAAACAATATTTATAACTATTTAAACACTGGAAGTAAACTTAAGCTAAACGTCAATTGAGATCTTCTAAAAAAGGCCGCATATTGAAAGCAGCGCAGGGCATTTTAGCTGAGAAATTTGTTAGTTATAGTATAAATTATTTAAACGGTAGCATCCAGGGCATTTTGTAATAACATAAAATAGAGAATTTACTTTTTTTTTAAATAATAAATCTCAGAGCTGTTGCGCCAACTTTGTATTGTCTCCAACATATAGGTGAACCTTCGAACGTTTTCGAAGCAGTCAATTTTCCTTTTTGATTTTTAACAAATTATGAAAATACCATTGGAACGGCTACACTAGTCAACAAATTGATAAAAACCTTTTTTTTAAACATATCATTTGTCGCATATACACAAAGCAGCTACATTCTTATTTCCTTAGGAAGAGCCCTTTAGAAAATACAATATTTTTTTTCGGCCAACTGACCACAATTTACTTTATTAACAATGTTATTTTATAGGTATTGATAATATCTATCAAAGTTGACAAATTAAGGTCACATAACTACGTAATAATATGTGGAATTAGATCTATTAGCTCCTCCAGCTATCAGACAAGACCCTTCATGAAAATTGGACTATTAACAGAATATATTGCAGTACTTCCTCCCTCCCCCCCTATCCCCCTGAAACTTGTCAGAAAGGGAAAATACTAACGCAGGACAAACACTAATTCTAATTACAGTGGAGTGGAAAAAGAGAGGTAATGAGGGGAGGTAGAGATACCGGCAGTTCTCTCTCCCAGAGGAAGATTAGTGAGCCAAGCTACGCCCCGAGGGAAGCCAGCCTCCCACAGGAGCTCTTGTCCAAATCCGGTTCAAGTCCTCTCTGACCAGCGGTTGCTACATGTATACATCACATTCCCAGCCCGGCTAGCTGATTACACTCCGACCAATCACGAGATGAATAACGGAAAACTGGAAGGGAACGTGGACTAAGCGTCAAGATGGTCTTGTCTACCAGTACCGAGAAGATGAGGGGTTCGAATCCCAGCCGGATACACAGGATGAGTTTTTTTTCTCCCTAAACAGTTTTATTACTCAAGCACGTTAAGGGGGAAAGGGAGGAAGCCTTTTGGAATTTTATGGGCCATCCTTCAAGGGTTAGGTGGATCACATATACGTATACAGACTTTATTGGTTAAGGCAGTGTCGATCAATGTTTGGTCTACATGATCCCAGGAAGCTTCGTAATAAAATTAATTAATAAATATTGATCCCATAATACAAACATTTGAAATGAAAAATATTAATAGGAAATATCCATACTATGTTGTATTTATGTTCAACGTAGACAATTCATTTTGAAAAGTTAAGTCTGCACCAACCTTAAAGCGAACAAATCTGAACAAATATCAAATTATCAGATTTAGAATTATAAAAATAATCAAGCTAATAATTACTAATTCAATGTAATTATATTACTTTTTTCAACATCTAATTTGATGAGTGCATTTTTTCCTTGTGTTTATAGTGATGAAATGGAATAACTTTAAATGAATATTTTTCCCCTCACTATTTTCTACCCTCTCCCCTTCCCTCTAATCCCAGGGCCCCGGAGGTCCTCCAACCCCAACATTGAGAAAAATTGGTCTATATAATATTTTGCTATACCGTGATTGTCGCAATTCCTCTATATTCAACCGTCTTCACTCTTAATACATCGATGCAATTAAGTTCGATAGCCCGGGCGGTCAGCTAGACGCAGAACAGAAAATAAAAATGGAGGAGATATTCCTAGATATTGACGGCAGAGCGATACATCTTTGATAAAGAAGAATTTTTACGGTTATAAATTATCTATAAACCACAATCATACTTAAAAGCTGTGAAACATTTAAAATACACAACAAGTTAACTCAGAGCGCCTATTATTAAAATAGGTTTTTTTTTCAATTTTATTCCTACCTAAAGCTGTTTTGGCTTGTTCTATGATAGGCCCTACTTGCATGTGTGGTTTACAATTTTTTTTTAACCTAGCGTCTCTAACAATTAATATCCCAATTCTATAAATTGCCTTTGCGTGAATTTAAAGTTAGAGTTTGGTAAATGTAATACGTAAACACCCGCTTCAGTTGTCTAATGGTTTAAGGCGTCACTCCAAGATTAGACGATAACTGCCGATGACTGAGGTCGGGGTTCAAATCCCGGTCGGGTGTACTTTGTGTATTTTTCTTTAGTTTCCTACTTTCCCTCCACACCAATTAGGGAACACTGCTTTAAGTTCAACCTCTCTCATCTCTAACCCACTAGCGTTATTCATACATACGTGTTTGACCAAAACAGAATAAACTAACAACTGTGCGCTGTCATCATATAATATTTCATCTGTATCCAACATGCACCAAAAAACTAGATATTTTATTTTAAAGTTTGACATCTTTTTTTAATAGCCATTTAATATATACATACTTTAAGGGACAGCTCTATACACAGTAGTATTTTAGTTGGCCGAAAATATATATTTTATTCAAAAGGATCTTCTAACATAGAAAACATTTTACTTTTTTTTAAAAAAAATAGTATATTATCTATCAAAAGTGAAAGCTGCATAACACATGACTATGTATGAATAAGCAAAAGTAAACTCTGTCAATTCTCTAACAGTCATATAAGGACTATATTACAAAAGTTTAAAACTGTTATTCTCGCGCGGCTCAGTCAGCTAGAAAATATAATTCGTTGTCAGGCTGACCAAACGGCTTAAGATAAAATTGACTGTGCCGTTTTCTGGAACTACCTTTGTATTCTGTCCAAGCCTATAATCGCTTTCACCCTTCACGTACAGCCATACCTTAGCCTAACAATAATAAAGAAGGGAAAGAAAATTACTAAACTTATCTCAAGGTAAAGAAGAAAGCTCGTTGCTAGTTCTCAAATATTTTAAATTGTTTGTGAGCCTATCGAAAAATTATTAATATTTAGCACCCCGTTCGGGTTATACGCTTTAAGTACTAATTACGCTAATGGATTAGGAATTGGGAAGGTTGAATTAGAGGAAGTGAACCCGCATTTGCATGGAAGGAGAGTGGAAAACCATTTAGGAAAAACCACCCCCAGCTCACCCGACCGAGATTCGAACCTCGATCTCCCCGTCCTCAGCAGTCGAGCTTCAACACTATCGAAAAATTACTGTATTAATTTTGTTAGAGGAAGGCAAAATCTAGAGTCCTTTTCATCAAGCCTAATCTCACAACCTCGCAAATATGCTTAAAAAATAGTTTAAAATGAGATAATGTTAAAATCTTTCTATTAATAAAATTTAAACTATAGGTTTGTTAAGGAAAAAACACAGTGTTGGAATATTTCGACTATATTTCGGCGTGATCCATATTTTGAAATAACGCATCGTATAATTAAATATTTCGTTCAAAGAGATAAATGTCTGCGTGGAAGATTCTCGCTTATCGAGGTGTTAAACGTTATCAGAACAGAGCGTACAAGCAGATCTCAAGTGAAGCGCATTACGCAATCTGAGAGTTCTCACCTGGCCCCTGTGGCACGCAACCCTCGCAACCTGTTGACATGAAGAGGGTTGTTTTATCCCTGTTGCGTGTCGGTTATAACTATCCAACCCCCACCAGGCCGAGAGGGGAAAATGGTCTATGGAACAGTGATTGGAAAACCGGCACGCCCCTGCGTGTGCACGCTATAGGCAACCTGAATGGTGGGGATTAGAGTGATTCATTAAGAGCAAGAGACCGCTCATGGTGGATTCAATTCACGCTTTTTTATATAAGAAAAAAAATAAACTTTTGTGCTCCGTATGTTGCTAGCCGTTCGGGCTAATCAAATATTTACAATAATTGACCAAGCGCAATTAACTCCTGTTTTAACTTGACCATGTGAAATTTCGTATTTATGTTCCGTGATAACTCTAATGCATTAAACAATTTCAAACAAGTTTGTCAGGGACATTCTTTGAATCTATGGCTAATCATGCATGTATTAAGGTCTTCAATCTTGTTATCCGTTTTAATATGGCATCTTGTTAAAAAATTTATCATTTAGGCGTAGTAGCTCATCAAGTGATTTAACTTAAAATTCTAAGTAATCGATAAAGTTCTTAGGGACAGTATGTACATCAAAGATGTCACGATACCAGTTTTTCTCAATTCCAATTCCCAAGTTACACCTTGATTTTTTTATCATTGATTTCGATTCTGTTACATTTCCTATTTTATCATTTTTCCCAAGCATCCAACCTCACATAAAAACATTCAACTTTATGACATAGAAAAAAAATTGTATTTAGTACAGTAATAAAAATATCTGTTTTTAAATATAACAAAGTAAAATATTTTTTTTTGTCAATATTAAAGCATATTATTATACATAATTATTAATAAGATAGCTAATAAGTTTCTATCATGATATTTATTTACCTACAAATAAAGCCTCACTGAGTAAACCTTTATAATAATTTTAAAAAAAAGTATAATAAAAAATTTGTTGAGAATACTAGACTTTTAAATGCACTAATTAGGTCGTTAACTGAACCAAAATAACTCATTTTGAATTTTGTGGTTTTCTTAGTTTCCAGTGCTTTCATTGAGAGCTAAGAATAAAAGTATTGAGAATCTTAACTCTATCAAGATCGATTCCGAGTATTTCGATACTAGTAGGAATCGAGGGTATTGAGGTATCTAAGAATCGAATTTGACATCCCTTATATATCGAAATGGTGGATATAAAGTATTAATACAAAGATTTTTCAATATGGTGAGTTTGTTTTTTGTTTTACTTAATATCAACTTCATATCCAAACAGAAATTATGAAAGATATTTCAACAAGTCCAAAGAGAAATGTTAAGACTAATAATGATAATACTGTAATGCAATGTTCACAGAACTATTGATAAGACTGAAATAACAATAATATGGAAGGATCAAGGCCTACTGTTCTCGGTACTAATAAGGTAGAGATTAGAGCAGTATAATTTAAGCAGAAGTGTACCCGCATTGAACTCAAACACACTTCAATAATTCCTAATCCCTAAATTAAGCCTTTAATAAATATCTTGTTAAAAGGCATATTTAAAATAGCTTAGGATCCCTGACCCACACCCGTTTACACAGTATTGAAATAAGGAACCTCACATAAATGTGTGGTAAAAATACCCATTGGTTTAGTCATTTAGGAACTCCAAAGAAATAGGGAGAGAACATGGTCCTATTTGGCTAACGTCTCAGTAGAAAAGGTAATACAAAATGGCTGGCTCCTACGCTCTAGCACTTTTGCACCATCCTAGCTCGAGTACATTGTCCGCGAGTGAACCAACTCGAGCTAGTCTGTATGCCTTGGAGGTCAATCCAAACCTTGCGTCGTTATGTAATCCTCCCTAAACACGATAGCACTTGCAACACGGAATGCTACATCACCTCCTGGGCATCATGTTGCCTTGATAACCACTATTACACACAAGCTGTTGATAAACGTCACGTGATCATGCGAACATAATATCCATTGGCTGGCCGTATCAAATAGACAGCGTCGGGATCTATTAGTAGGGACACGACAGATAGGCCAGTAATACGACAGTTACTGGAACTACTATAAGGTTATTCGGCAATTATAATTAAAAAGTATTTGTCCAACATCTTGGCAAGGAATTTCACATTCATGGGGGTATTGGAAAAGATAGCACAGGACATTCCGGCAACATTGACTAAATAAGGAGGTTGGTCTCCTCTTTACCTGGGTTTGCTACTAGCTAGATTTATCTTACCCTCTACCTCGGCCTGGCATATTAGTTCCTGCTAGTTCTCTCTATAACTGGTACAGCCAAAATAAAAATCGTGATATTGACATTATAAATATTGATTTTATTAATGTGTACAGAAATATGAGTTATTTGGGTTAAAAAAATGTCAGTTTTAAATAATTACATTTTTTACTATGAAATCAGACAAAATTAAATTCCCAGGGTATAAAAAAATGGCATTTACATATTAATAATATTTAATATCACCACTTTTAAACTGCTTATTCGTAAAAAAAATTCTTTAACACTGTATACATATTTAATTGTGTTCACCTCATAATAAGGTTCAGTTATACTAAATTACAGCCACATTCATATATTATTATTATTATTATCACCGCGTCTGACTACCCGTTCGGGTTATACGCACTTACGCTAATGTGCAATGGTAGGGTGAATATGAGATGAAATGAAGGAACTACAGTTTAACGTGGAATCCGAACCACGGTGGAGACCTGGAATTCCTCACATTCACAAGATGTCTTGTCAGAGGTGAAGGAAGGGTTTGGTAATCAATTCATATATTATTTTACATAAATAATGGTACGCAAAACGCATAGTATAGAAAGTTCGATGCCCCTTAAAAACATTACAACAGCATTTTAAGATAAAGTAATAATGTATCGGACTGAAATTTAGCATAAATAACATACATAGGCAGTGTAAACAATTACATATTTATAAATTGTTGTTAAAGATAAATAATTTTTAATGGATAGATAGTTTTAAAATAGTAAAACTAGATGTTTAATAATGTATACATACTTTTCTGTTTAGACACCGATAATTTGATTTTATCTCATTTTGTCGAAACAATGTCTTTATTTAGAATTAACCTTTTTTAAAAATATAACGTGACTCATTTATTTGATTAATGTGTCCGAATTAGCTCATTTAAATACCAATTTGATAGATCGTGACTGAACCGAATGTAGAGAACACCACTAGAACATAATATTCCAGGCTGGGGCAGTGTCAAATAATACTAACTTCCTTATCTAGTCGGTGTTGCTGGGATGAGTTGATACATCGTTACTTCACATAGCTTCACTGAAGCTCACCATTAAAACCTATCCAGAGACACCTCCATCAAATCTCACCTGACACCTTAACTCCCTTAGAACCATTTTATCCATTTTCCCATAATCCTCCCATAGACGCCGCGGTGTACCAACGGGTAATTTTATCTTCAGTAAATCTTTAATAAATATATTTTTAAATACATTATTCTATTTTAACGAACACACCATGGCCGGAAAACACCGGCTCGTTCGAGATTACTTCAAGACCCCAAACGTTTCATCGCAGGACAACCAATCTACTCTAAGTGGTAGCCTTGTGGTTCTATCTAGGCCAGGTACCAAGGGGTCCATACAGTTTCGCCACAGTTTTAACATTTTACTACCCTCGGTGTGGCATAAATCTAACGTAAGCGCAACATCCCATAGGAGACTCATCCTACATTCTTCCACGGCAATAAAAACACACACACCCTGTTATGATAATGAAACATTGTTGCCACATTTCACTCGTTAAACATTGTTGTCATATTACTCTCCATTAGAACCGTTGTATGAAGGGTTTGAGGGGAGGGGAAGGTTTGAACAAACAAATGTTGTGGTAGTATCCCCCCCTCCCCCATGTGCGAAGGATGAAAATTATCTGGTGGCAACTGGGAGTCATTAAGGCTTAGCGGCACTTGTGTTACCGCCCGACACACCCGGGTAGCAGCCCCCTCTCTGCACACCTCGATAGGAATAGTGGGGGAAGGGACTTGTAGGTGGGGACACCGGTGCAGGCGAATAGCGGGAGAACTGATCCGAGCTCGGTAATACCCTCACACGAACTGCGGGGTAAAAATTGAATCCATAATGACGGTTCAAAATGGATCATTGAGGTTAGGTTAAATTAGGTTAAGTTAGTGGCTAGGAGTTGAATGGATTTACAGGTTGTTCCGCAATTCATGTGGACCGGCTGACATACTTTATTCCACAATTAGAGTGCGCCCGGAGACGCATTTGATCACAGACACACACATTTTTACATATTTAGATGGTACAGACGCATAAAAGTCTGTTGCGAATTTCTTATCTCGATCAAGAGGTAATAAGGCTAGGTCAATATTCCCACCTATAACCTATTACTACCTACCGGGGCTAACAGCAGATTCACGGTGGAGGGTTAAGGATGATAAACTCTGCATTTAGTGGAAGTGTAGCCATATTTGCGCGGAGAAAGCGTGGAAGACAATTAAGGAAGAATCACCATCAGTACACCCGATTTAGATTCGAACCCCGAGCTTCCCGTCATCGGATGTACACCATGCAGTCACGGAAGCAGGTTTTTAGCTTTAAGGACTACACAAACACTGCCTTTGACAACCGTTACATTCATCTCCACCTTAAACCAACTAATACATTCTCGACTACTGGCAGCGACTGCACGACTGGCGGAGGCTTCAGTTCGCAGCGAACCCATGTTGTCACTTGCCATTTACCGGCGAGATATTAGCACATCATTAACAACGCCCTCTCTGCCCAATCAGAAACGTTTACCGACTAAAAGTGCCGGATTCAGCTAAACCTCACGTGTGTCGCAGACACAATCAATGGTCATCTGTGGTCGGAGCTCGCTGTAATCAGCCCGGTCTACACACTTGGGTGGATTCCAATCATCCTATCAACCCCCCCCCCCACTGATATACGTTCACAGTTGAACAGCGCGGATTTAGATCACCCGACCACATTGTTCCAGTGGTACTCTCCCCCTCCTCCTCTGCAATGATCTCCATTACAGTCTGATCGCCGATTGTCTAACGCAGTACTGGAGAGAATGCTGACACCAGTTCGGATAGCTACACAATAGGGAGCCACCATGCCTAGAGCTGGATGTAGGCCTACATGCTTGTTACGAGCCAACAAATTGTTCCAAGACCCAGAGTACCCGCCACAAGAGGTCCACAAATACCTTTCAATTTTTAACTAGAGGGTTTATTTGAAATTCAAGTTTAATACACCACATGGTTGAGTGACATATTTCAAAGGCTCGCACAGAACCCCGCGCCAATAAAGCTTGCACAAAACCTCTTTCCAATAGGGTTTTAAAAAACGCTAACCCGCTTCGAAGGCCACATGGTCTAAGGTATCACTTTCGCAATAAAAGAGCCCGCTGGTTACAGACCAGGGTCCACTTTCCAGTAGGGTTTACCGAAGGTGGTTAATTCCTAAATAATTTTCCACTCCCTTTCTTTATTTAAATGCGGGTAAACTTATTTTAAATTAAATTTTCTTTATACCACAACACATAGTGTGGCCCAAACGGGATAGTAAGACCCGGGACTAAAATAAACCATTATAAAAGGTTTAACAGTGGTATTTTATTATTATAAACGGCTAAATGTATCAAAATGGTTTATTTCAACGGATCTCCCAATCTCTTATTGTAAATGCAAGGACATTTCTTCCTACCCTCCTTCCAAGTCCACAGGGCCGGTCGCCCACCAATCTGATAAAAACAAGACTATATATATATATATAGTTCCTCACCAGTATATATATATATATATATACTGGTGAGGAACTATCTTTCACCAATATTTTACTAACATCGATGTTCCTAGGAAATATTGCGACTCCCCGTTACAAAGACCATAGGTGGATAATAGGACAACCGGTCACAGTAGACTGCGGTCATTTAGTACACACAGAACGGTCGATTGTCTTGAAAACCCCGCACCCCACTCGTGCTTTAAAAGGGGGGGCTTAAGGGGAGGTAGTTTGACAACAATCCAAACCGAACATTTCGCTTAAATTTTATTCGATGGAAATGGGGGGAAGGGAGTTGGGTAAATGTTCAAAACCTTGTCAATGTCCACAAAGGTTTGTATCTCATTCAATGAGTGCTTACACTCGCATCAATACTCCGGCAATGATATATATTACGGACACAAGTCCCATGCTAGTGGCAGACGGATGGTGGGGAGGGAGGGCAAGTATAAATGTGCAGCACCAGGCAAAACAACCATTGCTACAGTCACAAACCTATGAATACATAATCAAGAGAGACAGAAACGGGAATTGGCTATTTCCAATGTATCGCACGCTCGACGAGACAATGCTACAATAAAGAGATATAATACGGGATTTTTTTTAAGAAGGTAGTCACGTTGGAGGGTTAATTTGGCCCAATCTACATTGCAAGGGTTTTGCATAAATTAATTAAGTAGTGGAGAACGATAACAAACACAAAAATAAACGCACAAAAAGGAGATTAAATAGAATTGCAATCATTAACTTTAGAAATGAATTCGAACACATCGGTGGTCGCATGGTCTAAGTCATGTAACTATAACAAACAAGACTACCCATGAAAGATTCAGAATTTGAATAAATGACGGATCAGTTTCCCCTAAATAGGTTCTTACTCCCCCTGCATGCTACTGTGTGTACCTCCATATACAATATAGCTTCATTGTTCCTGGTCCATTAGAGTAAATATGCATATAGCCCAAACAGATAGCATTTCACAAAAAAATGTATTCGTAAAAATCGCCTATCTTCCAACATCAAGAGATTGATTAATGTAATTATTAAATGGTTTTATTCAATCAAAGGGCACGCAATTCCTAAATGATTGACGCAAGTGGAACTAAAGAAAGATTGATTCCTTGTTTTTTGTCCCAGCCTTATGAAATGCCACGCTCTTTTCTCCCCTTTTCCCTTTAATCCTGCATCACTACATTCCCTAAAAAGAGGGTGACATCCCCTAGAACGGGAAATATATTGGAAACGAAGAGGGCTATGTCCCCTAAATGCCTCACTCGTATAGTCAGTTTCATCAAACTCAATTTGCTCGATAAATAATTTCTAATTCAGGAATAGCTTTTATGGAACCGGTGACCTGGTGGTCTAGGGGTAAGGTGTCAGACTTCTATGCTGGCGACCGGGGTTCAATCCTTGGTCCCGGCACAGATTTATCTGATTACCAAACCCTTCCTTCACCTCTGGCAAGACATCTTGTGAATGTGGGGAATGCCAGGCCTCCACCGTGGTTCGGATTCCACGTTAAACTGTAGGTCCTCCATTTCATCTCACAATCACCCTACCATTACACATTAGAGTAAGTGCGTATAACCCGAACAGGTAGTAAGACGCGGTGCTAATAATAATTATATGGAACCACACACATCAATAATTTTAGACCATGAATAATACTTAAATTATTTTAGTTTAATACTTACTAAATCAGGGATTAGTTTTATAAATACCAATCTATTACTTATTGCATAGTATAATCTACATATTACATTTAACTCTAATTATTAGATGAAAATGCCATCACTCTAACATACAAATGTTCTCCCTTTTTCTGTAATTGCATTAATTTAAATCACGGTATTAAAGGCCTACTATTTCAATATTTGTTAAATCATGTGAGTGAAATTAATTTGTCACACATGTGGTCATTCAGGAGTTGCATGAAAATAAATCAGTAAGAAATTAATTATATGGTGAACGGTAATTCAACTAAAACTACATACAACCGTTTGGTATTTGGCTACAATAACTGGCACTTTAAAGGTTCTACATTGTTTGTTTTTCCAAAACCAGCTAATTTCAACCAATACCTCAAATAAAAGATTTTTTAAACTAGACTTTTCTATAATATATTAATAATGAAATTACAACAAAAATGTGAAAAGTACACTCGATTAAAATGTGTAGTCTATATAGTTTTACTAAAAAGATTAATTTCATTTAATAATAAATTATATTAATGTTAGAGTTTATGAAACTTTAAAGTTTAAGAACTAAGGACCTTTTGGAAGTGATATTCAACAGCATGACGGATTACACATATATAAATGTTTTTCAACAAGTCTACTGACAAGACTTGACGGGTTTTGCAAGTGTAGCTCATCCTATCGCCTCAGTGGGGTAGTCTTGAATAAATAGTATTGGGCGGGAGACAGGGTGATAACAGAGCTTAGATGACTAAGCACCCCAAAGCACATAAAAGGAAACGAAAGCTTTAGGTGAGGAAAGGGGGTAGTGGGAGGAGATAAATATTCCCTAACGTTTTTAAATATGGTATATGTTATGACAAAAAACAAAATAAAAAATAACCGCTCTGGTGGTAGCGCGGTCCAACGCACTACTCTCGTCGATGACTGTGATAGAGCTTCGAATTTCGTTTGGGTGTATTGGGGTGATTTTACTTAGTGTCTTTCCACTCCTTCCACACACATGAGGGTACACTTCCTCTAAATATAGCCTTCCTATTACCTAAAACAATTAGCATATAACCCGAACGGGAAGACGCGGTGCTAAGGGGGGGGGGGATTGGAATGGCGCTGATGATTGTATAGCCAACTTCTACCCACATCCAATTAATGTAGTCAGAATGATCAGCAGTCTACTTTTTTAAATTCAATAGTTAGAGTTAAATGTGTTTTGCAGTAAAAAACAAAGACTGGCGAGGTAAGTACACATATTTGTAGCTACATGTTCATACCAACCATCATCCTTCGTCCTTGCTGTTGGAAAGGAACAATAGGGGGACGCAGGGGATTTGGGAGGAATGGTGTTTTAAGTATTTTCTTAAGTTTTCTTGGAGTGGGGTGGGAGGGGTGTCGTGATATGGCAGGATCCATCTTAAGGTGGGTTTTTTCCAATATTTATGGTGAGACAAAATCTAAAACAAAAAAATCACTATAAAATTTAAAATTCACGTTTTCATTAATTATGACCCAATTTTATTGCAATTAAAGTACTATACAATTTCCTATCATACGCTTTATTACCAATCGGCAATCCTTGTCTAAAAATAATCAAACTATTAAAATAATTTACTTTACTAAAGTGTAAATAATTACATAATATATNTAGGACTAGCGAGTCGAGATTTGGGGGGGCAGAAAAGGTTACGATCCCTTACGTAGGGGAGGGAGTGGCGGGTCGAAATCCACGGGGAAGAAAAAAGCATTGCATAATTTAAGGACGGCCTCTAAGGACCATACGAGAAACGAGGGTGACATCTTATGTAATCCACCCTTCCAAATACAATACTGATTTGACAGTCATAGAAAGTACTATAACTGCATTAATACATTCATTCGTCAACTCGTGGTGTTTGCAGCTATGGCTTGATATATATACACACTGATATAATCTTACTATTCACGTAGGCCTGTGTGTAGTGGGATTCAAGTAGCAAGGCACTTAAAAAAATACTAATCTTGATAATATTTTATAGATATGTACCACTGTCAGAAAACGTTCCTTCCAATTATAATCAGACTTGTTTTAAAAGTTGTTTTAGCACCGCATCTCACCACTCATTCGGGTTATACGAGTACATACTAATTACACCAATGTGGTAAGGATGAGGGTCAAATTGAGGAAATGTGTCAGCATTTGCGTGCAAGGAAAGTATATAGATTTTTTTAAACGCCCTTAGTAGGCCCAACCGGGATACAAGCCCCGATCTATCACCAGCAGTCCAGTCTACGTCATAGACCGGGGGTTGGCAGCTTTGTCTTCTAATCTCGCAAATATATCAAGACCTTTCAAATAATATTTGATAGATCAAAATAAACTTTATCGGTAATGTTCGTTAAGTTCAAAAGGTTTGACAATTTTTTTTTATTAACAATAACAATATATTTTTCCAGGAAGGTGGGTAAGTTATGTATTTGAGGAAATATTGAATCTAAAGAATAAATATAAGATGTATGGACAAAAAAAAAATTATGATTTAGAAACGTTAGATGATAGCGGGCCTTTTTTATAAGTTTATAAGTCGATCAGGATCCAACTTTGGCCATTCGACCACCGGTCTTCAATGTCAACCGCAAACATGTTTGTTTTCTAAAATTTCCTTCTACTGTATTTTAAAACGTGCGTAGACTCGCTGAAAACGGGACGAAATAAAAAGTTTGTCATGGTGCGTTATCGCAACACACAGGGCACGCGTTATCGGTAAGTCACGTGTCGCGACGGAAAGCCGCATGACCGGAGGCGCACCGCAGTGCGAGGAAGATCAGGGAATGGGGATGGGGGGAGGGGAGATTAGGATGGGTGTTTGAATCAGGAGGGAGGGGGGATCGCAAATTCATCTTCCCCCCCTCCACCGAAGACCAACAAGATTCCCCAGTAATTCACATAGACTTTAAGACTTTGGAAAAAGAGGGGTTGAAGAGAAAGAAAGGATTCTTCGATAACCTACACCCGATAAAATTATCCTCCAAGGTGGACAGGTTTATTTTGCGGAAAATACGTGGCTACGATAAAAAAAATCTTTACAGAAATCAGAATTAATGGCATTGATAAAATTGTTGATAAGCCTCATAACAATCAAAGGCATTATGTCTTGTCGCGCGTTCGCATCAGACTACTCGCTCGGGCTATTCTAATTATAACACACTAACGGAGTAGGAACTAGGAAATTATAATTGGGAGGTGATGTGCCCAGATTTAGTGAAATTCACCCCAGTTTACCTGACTAGGATTATGAGCTGGACATTCAGTTCATTCTGAGATACATGATTTAAGGTGGGATGAGAGAAAAAGCACATATTTTGCAGTCTTTATGACCAAAATAAAAATATTGCTCCAGTACAAACATAGAATTTAATTATCTTCACGTGATGACCTTAATTTTTCTAATATCTGTCAAGGGTGTCCTAGAGTTTAATGGCAGCTTTTTCTCCTAGGAAGGTTATTTAGTTAAGTGTACTCGTATTTGCGTGGGGGATAGTGGCAAACCATTTGGGAAAACCACCCTCCGTACACCCGACCGAGATTCGAACCTCGATTTCCCTGTTATCGGCAGCCTAGTCTACTGTGAGAGTAGCACGTTGGACCACGCAGCCAACAAAGTGGGTTTTTGATTTACCATAAATTACACAATAACTAAACAATTACGACTAAAGTGTCACAAAAGAGAATCAACGAGCCCAGTGGGTATTTTTGAAGTTATGTTTGTAGCGCTTCTCGCCCAAAATTAATGCTGCTACAGTAGACTTGGTTGCCAAGAAAATGTCAGATTTTGATAATTAGTAACTTAACAATAAAAACAATTCAATAACTTAGATTTCTGATTTAGTTATCACCGCAATCTCAAAAGACTCCCAGGATGGAAACCGAGTGTGTAAAATGTTACTAATAAATAAGTTAATCTACTAGAGAGTCAACACCTCATTTGTTAGGAATTAACTGAAGATAATATTTACACTCTCATTGCCCCAAAATGTAGCAGTCTTACCTTGACAGATCACCAGAGTGTAATAATGCAAGGCAAGCTTGCTTGTTACCTTACATAATTAAGGGATTATTAGGACGGCCCCTGAATTCTATCTTGACGCAACGCGTCTAACAACAATGATAGGGGAGTTGCGGAGATAAGATTGATCAGGCGATATAACAAAGTAACCCCAAACTTTTAATGTTTCCTTTGTAGTGACATGTTTAGTTAAATAGTCTCCACGTATTAGAATTTTAAAAAATATATAATTTTTATGTAAATTGGGTTCATTTACAAAGTTAGTTGGTTTTTTTCCTTCTTCAAGAATGATATGATACTTAACAAGAGATTAACCTCAAATGGATAGAGAGAGAGCTTCATACGATATTGTGATTGTTGATGATTGCGCTTAAATAGACAATATATTTATTACCTTCATTTTATTCACATGAAAGACTCCTTGTTTGGCAAAGCAATTACATAACAAGTCAAAATAGCACTGTGAAAACACTATTTTTTGAAAAACTTCATGGCATCTGCAATTTTCATCCGATAGCTAGTAAAATTACTAGATCTACTTTCACGTATCCATACGCCAAGTCATGTGATATGCAGCTATCACTTAATATAATCAATATCTATATACAAAGAATAACTTCAACAATAGAGTAAAATGTTATCAATGCTGATAGAAAAAAGTTCATTTTAAAAATAGAATTTTAACAATATAAACTGTGTTTTGAGGTTATTACAATGGCAATATTTAAATTTACTATCAGAATTATTCAATGTTCACTTTATGAGCCAATACATTTTTCTCGTTCAAACATAGGACTTAAAAAGTAACTTTACTCTCGAATACTATCAAGAAAAGAAGGCCTCAATCAGTACTCAAATTGAAACGGAACGCACAGGAATGCCGTTCGGATTAATACGAAAAACTTACGAGCGTTCCGTTTGACAACACAAGTTTAAAGCGTTCCGCCTGCACACACTAACGTGATTTCTTCGTTCTTCCTACTGTTTTCCAAAATTATCTCTTCTATAGTCTGAACGAACCCAGATCCTATGTGTGGGTGTAGTGTATTGGATGTTTTATTACACTCTGTTTTCCGAGAACTTTTTAACAACAGAAACTATAATTCCTATAACAAGACTGACAACACAAATATTTATCTTTCACCTTCCCTTTTGTACCATCTATTATGGGGATTATTTTTTGAAAGGGCATTTGCTCTATTTTCGTAGGTAGACGATTTCCTACCTTTAGTTTTATTTTGTCTTTAATAGTGTAAATACCGTACGTACCTATTTGAAGTTTTGACTGTGCCACAAGTATACCAGCAAAAAAAAAAACACCTTTTGTAAGCACATCTCTCTTTATAAATTATGTTTCACGTAAAATATTTATCTACTAAAGTTAGCTACGATAGTTGCTTGCTGCGTAAGTTTTACAAGCAAACATATTTTCTTCGAAATATTTATTGCATTTAATGAAATTAAAAATGACAACTGGTGTTCATGTGTCGGCGAATAAATCTATAGAAATGCTAAGCGTATTTAATAAAAACTTAGCCTGATCAGTAGTAAAACTTTACATCCAAATTAAAGTTATAATACAGACCTATGTGATGTCATGAAATATTTAAATATACACCAAATTCCACTACGCAGGTAATACTGCCAATATTTGTTTAAAAAAACTGTCCTGGTGCGTTCCGAAATAATACTTAACTAAATGAAAATTTGCACGCATTAGAAAGGGCTTTACATTAAAAAGTAGAATATATAGTTGGTTCTGCTAATTTAATTAACAATATTTGTTACAAAACATTTTACTATTAAACAAAAAAAATCTATGGATTAAATAATATTTTTTTTAAATTATCACAATTTTTTCATAACAATGTAAAACCAAGAATTTTTCAAATTTTCTGGTGCCATATTTTGCACCTGCTGTAACAATATTTATAGGATTAAACTCCGCCTTACTTCCCAAGAAGTGGGGAATATTTTAACATGCGTATAACTTTTATTGTAATTCAATTATTAATTTCAGTCTGGTATTTTCCCCACAAATGCTAAGTATCCTTCACATGTTTCTATGTTTCAAGAGTCATATTTTTACAATACTGAAAGAGATGTGAAAACAATGCTAAAGTGTAAAAACAAGGGACGAAATATGTAACTAAAAAATACCTGGTGACTGTACACAGTTAATTATTGAAGTAAGAGTAATGAAAGCTCAATATAATTAAAGGATTTATTATATAAGATGATACAAAGTACACATTAGTAAACACATCCAGTTTATTAGTATATTTAAATTATAATACTTAGCCACACAAAAAATCAAGTATAAAGACATATTAATAAAAATAATTAAAATTTAAAACAAGAAATAAAACCCTGACCTTCGATAAAACTGGACACTTTCTTTATAGTGATTGATCCAGACGATTCACGGATGTTTTTAATTTAGCAAGATAAAGTTAATTTTATATATATCAATAGATAAATAGCACTTTTAAGTACAATTTTTACACAAGCTTATTTAATAAAGGTTATTTAAAATGTAAATACCTCTAAAATATAATTAATTTGTATAATAGATTGGCGAAACTTTTTTAAATCTGTAAACCCTCAACTAATGTAGCTTTTCGTGAATGGGTCTGAATATGTCACTACTAATAATAGTAAAAGTTGATCAATAATCTCGCATTTCTTAAACCCATTAAGAAAGAAATGGCATCATCAAAACTTTAATTTTAACGAAATTTTTCCCTCGATATTTTTGTCGATTATATGACAAAGTCGATTTTTCTCGACCATTATAATCATGATAATGTAGTTACACCGTATTTTCTAGTAGCTTAGCTCTCTTGTCAATGTATTCATTTAAGCACAAACTTTTTACTGGGGTTTTTGATAAATTGTTTGTGCAAACAAAGATTTGTCCACTAAACAAATTTAGGCTCATGAGAGAATTTTGACGTTTTATAAGCATATCTTGCTAATAAATCTTTAGATATTTAGTTTAGAATAGTTGATATAGTTTTTCCTCCATCCAGCTTTAACCACTTCTATTATATTAGCCATGGCCACCGCATCCATTATTTCTTACAGTTTAATCAAATTCATTTAAAAAAAAAATTATTCAACTAATTTTCCATGAGTAAGTTCCTCAGCATCTATGCTATTTTTAAAAAGTTTATGTTATATTTTAAAATAAAAAAGATTATATTAATAACAGTTTGTTTTCTAGCATGTGGGTTCCGGTTTGAATTACATGCCAACTAAAATTTATTTGGCGTTAATTTTAGGCTCCCAGTACAATATATTCATTGGAACTCTAGTGTTCTCGTGTGTTCTTGAATGGTTTTAATCGCTGTGTATTTCCGCTGTCTCCCAGGAAGGCGGTTGTGCCATTTCTGAAGCGAATGTACCAGACTTGATGGCGCGACGTCTGCCCAACATCTGGGACTGCAGCAAGTCCCTCTCGAGGTCCAATTTCTCCCGTTCCATCTCGATCTTACCCCTCTCGGCCACAGACTTTAGCGTCTCGGCCCGCAACATATCCCTGGACGCCCCCAACATGTCGCTCTCTGCGGACAACTTCTGCCGCTCTTGTCCCAACATCTCCGCAAGACGTTGCAGAACGTCAAGGTTGAGACGCGTCAACTGGAGCCTCATCTCTGGCTCTGACAGCATGTCCTGCTTCACCGATTGTAGGTTTGAGACAGGACTGTCGGGAGAGTTTACTTCCAGTTTCACGTCCATCACAGTCGTAGATCTAGTTGGCGAAGAGTTTGTGGTGGAGACGCCAGAACGAGTCCTCGTCGTACGACGAAGGCGTCTACCATTTTCATAAAAACCCAAACTTGGAGCGGGGACTTTACCAAAGACTTGTATTTTATCCGTGTTGAGTTCTCTCGACTCGTCAAAACTTGCCGGGTCCCTCTTACTTCCCCGTTGCAACGATGACATGAACACCTTCACAGTCGCGGTATTGGAAGTTTCATCATTAGGGAACATCGTCAACATCGGTGGAGTAGCCGTTGTAGCCATAAAATCTTTTGAGGCTATGGGCGGAGGAGTAGAGTGAGTATTGTCGAATAAATCAGACCTAGACCATATGCCAGATTGACTGTCTGTGCTTGTCAAAGTGTTTGGCTGAAGAGCAGGTTTTAAGAGATATGGTCCTCTCACGAGAATCGCCATTATCTGAGATAAATCCGCCGAAGATAGCCCGCCGATGTCTGCCATGGAACGTATGTGGTTGACGTATTTATAGAGCTCTGGTTTGAAGGCGTTGGATCCTGACAGAAGCTTGTCTGGAAGATCTAGACGGCTCTTGGAAAGTGAAGCTGCACCCTTGACTCCAGAAGGATTGATGATGTCTGGGGGTTGTGGGGTAAGGTCTCTGCTGTGTGTATTAGGAGTGACGGGGGTGACTGGAGTACCGGGGGTGTATGCCTCTCCAGAACTCACCGTTGTGCTGAGGTCGGCTGAAATACAATGGAAAACAAAAAAAAAATATAAATCTAATGGACACTCAATTAGCAAACTCCCTTAATTGAACAAAACGCATCATCACACGTATCAGGATGGTTAATTATGGGTCGAAAAATATATAAACAGAACTAATGGCTCATGAAATATTTTTACCAAAATTAAATATACAGTTTTGATCATTTCAATGATTAGTGAAATGAGAGCTTGAAAAAAACACCGATTAAAATATAACAAATTATTAATTTTAGTTTAAGCTAACAAATCCACAACAATGTATTTAAAAATCTCAAATTAATAGCTTTAATAAAAAGGTGATCAGCTTTTACAACCATCCTCTGACAAAATAAACCAAAATACATTAACATTTATATTTAGTCTTCTGTTGGAAGGGTTACACAAACAAAATATAGCCATCTGATTGGTTTTAAGCTGAAATTTACCTTTTTTTAATAGTGTATGTAGTGGCATGAATTTCAATTACATTAGAAAACTTATTTAGGTGAATAGCATGGTCTTTGGTTTTGTTACAATGTTAGAATTATAGTTAAGGTAATAGAACAGAGATTTCATGATAGATTGATTAGCTCATGCCATATCTACCCAAAATTAGGGCTATGTCGTGTGAAAAGGGCCAACAGATGGGTATAAGGATGTTATCCTTGATAGTACGAAACACCCTTGAGACCTGCATTAGCTCCTCCCACCCCTACCCCACCACAAGGTATGTGGGGGTGGTAGTTGATAAGTCAAGTCTACTAGCAGAGAAGAAGAGTAAATTTGCACACCTGAGGGAAAGAAGGTTTGTTAAAAGGTGTATGATGACAGAAAGGAGGGGTGTTAAACAGAAAACAGAGAAGAGAAGTAGATTAAACAAAAACCAGCGACATACCTGTTCCCTTCACCTCATGGTATCATGCTTCTCAGATTGGTTAGCCAGCGTCAGTTCAACCAAAGCCATCTTCTCCAAATTGAAACGAGTGAAATCGACGTAACTTATTTATACAAGTAGTTATTTTAACAGTAGTCCTCGCTCCCTTCATGTCATTATCGTTACCACGGTATTTGTATTTAAAGTTCACATTTTTTCTTTGTTATCAGGCTAGACAGAAAACAATATTAATACTAACTTATATTCAATTATAATTATTCATATAAAATAACTATTTCTAACGTGGTTTAGTAAGTCAATCTTAAAATGTATGTCTTTTAAACCACATCCTTATTTTAAACAAAAATCCCTGCCAAATTTTGTTAAAGCTGATCTAAGCATAGGAGAGTCATCACTTATCTAGAAAGGTGAGACAAATGGCTCAAGTTTTTTTAAACATGCATACATATTACATACAGCTCAACACCCTAGCTCAGTCTGTGGCATGTCTGTCTACTGGACTAAGGGTTCCCGGTTCGATTCTTGGCAAGGCCAAAAATTTATCATTCATGAAAAAACTGACTGTCTAGAAACAGTAATGTGTGTAAAATGTACTAAATGCATTGATGTATTAGGAATGAGGAAGGTAGAATTTAAAGTAAGAGTACTTTTATTTGCGTTGAGGGAGAGTGAAAAACCATTTAGGAAAAAAACTTCAATATATCTGACTGGTATTTGAACCTCAATCTCTGTCATTGGTGGTCTAGACTATTGTGAGATTTACGCCTTAGACCATGCGGTCACAGAAGGGGTAAGTTGTAATGTTCTATTGGTAGCCGTCGTGCACCGTTCGGTGCTCACTCGCATTCAGGGGCGGTAAATAATTACAACCCAGGTCTAGCTCTTTGATGAAAAGCCGATCTACTTGGTATCAATATATTATTATTCTTAGCACCGCGTCTTACTACCCGTTCTGGTTATACGCACTTACGCTAATGTGTAATGGTAGGGTGATTGCGAGATGAAATGAAGGACCTACAGTTTAACGTGGAATCCGAACTACGGTGGAGGCCTGGCATTCCTCACATTCACAAGATGTCTTGTCAGAGGTGAAGGAAGGGTTTGGTAATCAGATAAATCAGTGCCGGGACCGAGAATTGAACCCCGGCCGCCAGCATAGAAGTCTGACACCTTACCCATAGACCACCAGGTCACCGTTATCAATATAGAATTAAACAAAGACTCATGTTCTGTGAAGGGTGCATAGCAACGTTTAAATTTAGTTTCATCATTGTTTTAATAAACATTAATTCGAGACCGACATTAAAAATTGGCAACGCCAATTAGTGTAAAATTGAGCAATGGATTAATACATATTTGAAAGAAATCCCCACCTACCTCACCTCCCCCATTTATAGTAAGAAATTTTACGAAGATAAACGATACTTGGGGCTGGGCGAGGGGGTAGAATCTAGTTTTAGTGGGGATTTATAGGTCGCGAGAAAAATTCAGTATTTTTTCAGTTTTTATAGCAAACTTTTTTTAGCCAAATCAAATAAAATATTGCTAGTAGAAACAGTTTAATTTTCTTCAAATGGAGATTACAGTTGTTGAATATCTGTCGAGCATAGCGGTATTAGATGACAAAACTTTATAAATTAAGAAAAAATATCACTAAATTCCAGGACACCCATGGCAGATATTCAAGAACTGTTGATATCACCACATGAAGGAAATTAAACTATCTGATTTATTTTCATCAAGAGAGTTTTGATCAAAAAAACTGCAAACACACTTTGCTTTGTTTTTATTTTATAAAAGTATATCAAACAAGATTTTAACCAATTACGTGTGTTAAATAATCTTTAATTACTTTTACTAAATTTCTAAGGATATTAAAAACCAAATTACACAATGACGCTGGAACTGGCCTATGAAATAAATTTAACCATCTCGAATATAGCACCCTAAACTTCCCTACTGTTTTTTACACTAAAATAAACATGTTATGGTGGATAAAGACAGTTTTATTACTAGGTAAATAAAATGTTGCGCAAACTTCGAACATCCTTTTTTTTCTTTTTTTTTTTTAGTTTTAGTATTAGGTGTTGACGTTTCTTTAGTGGAAGTAATGATCGAGGATGCTAGAAATTTACTTCCTACTCTTGAGAAAAAGAAAAGCACTACAATAATTCACAGTTCCTTGCACGAAAGACGAACATTACGCGTTTAGCGCCCAAATACGTTGTTCCATTCACGCTCCTCCATTTTTAGAGTTTTTATTCCTCTTACTCTCAGGTCCGAGTAGTGATTTATTACCCCACCAGAGGTGTCTTAGTAGCCAACCTAACAAAACCACCGTTTCTAAAAAAAAAAGTACCGTTAAAAACCCTCAGTTCCCATTAGAGAAGAATAAAATATGTAACCATTTGCGAAGAAGATCGTTTATTTTTTCTAGGATTGCGTCTTACTAACTGTTTGGATTATAAGCCTCTGTAGGTCTTATTACACTGACTTTTTTAGGGATAAAGTCTATATTTATAAGAAATGTACCCGTATTTTCGTGGAGGTAGAATTGATTTTTTAAAAAAAACGCCCTCAATAAACCCAACCGAGATTCAAACCTCGATTTCCCAGTATTCGGCAGTTTAGTCTACTGCAAGAGTAGCGTGTTAGACCTTACAGCTACCGAAGCGGGTCTTAAGGATTATGATTATTACTCACGGGCGCAAGAAAACTAGTAATTTTAAACAGATGTGAAAGCTTTGATCGCAAATTTTTGCTAACATATTACTAAAACAAATGGTAAGGAACTCCACACGGCCTTTCTCGGGCTATTGTTTCAAAACAGAGATGTTTCCTCAAAATTCGTTATATAATATACACTAGCGAACCTGAGAACAAATTGTTCTATACATACGTAAAACACTTTTTGACTCACGGTTTTAAATTTTATAGTTCCATGGTTATAAATTAACATAATTTGTGTATTTGGACCAATAAAAAATATTGATATTGGGTCACCATGGGTCAACACTTCCTGTTTAAAATTTTTACTCCCGGTTACAATTTTCGGCATTTTATTAGGCGATGCACATCTTATGGTTATTGCATTGCTACTAAATTTCTTTTATAAATTTTTACCAATAAAGAGGGTAAATATTGACTATTGAGTCTAAAATGAGAGAGATCATTGCTGTACCAGTGGTGGATCCAGTTGCTCTCTTCTCACCTTGTTGCACAAACCTTGCTTGGACTTAAATGTATTTTATTATTTTTATATTTACTATTTCAATGATTGATAATAAAGATCTTTAAAATAATTTATATTTAAATAGTGTGCTTTTAACAAAATATTTTAATAATACCACACATAACGTGATAGTATGGCTTGGTAGCAAAATTTCGATTTAGAATTAGAATTAACTAACCATACTATAAACGAGTTAACGTTCGATTGTTCTAAATCAATTTTTTTGTATAATTGATATAATAGCTTAAAAAACTATTTATATAATAATTGTTAAAATGTTTAAACTTATTTCCCTCTTAATAATCACTTTTTGTTTATGTTACTATTATTAGCTTATGATACATTTCAACAGTAATCGCAAATTTAAAGTTATTCTCTGCATTGGAGGATTATTCTCAAGTTTAGCATTACACTGAAAAAATTTCTCAAAGACTTACTCTAAAATTTTTAAGTATTTATGTCTAAATTTCTTGTGGTGCCCCCCCAGCCCCATCCCCAACCCGATACTGNAATCCTGGATTCACCCCTGTGCTGTACAAACATTTACCCTAAGAGGTTAAAGGAAAAACCTTAGACTCATTTGCTTACTCTATGGCATTGGAGAATTATTGCGTTAAAACTCAAGTAGTATATCCGCACAACTAAAGGTCACAAATGCGTATGAATATATTAGCCAATACCTCAAATATTCTAGTTTTATGCACCCCCAAAAAATAAAAAAAAGGTCATTACTATTCTGTTCATCTGTACCTGATTTGATGAAAATCATCCATATGCTTTATGGTTATACAGTACATAGAGGCCAAATCGTTATTTTAGTTATAGCGCTAAGATTATTGGTTGTTTACTTAATGACATAAAAAAATTACCCCTCTAATCTGTTTTACATGATTAAGACCAATGTATTTTGGTTTCAAGAAGAATTTATAATTCAACAAAATCTTACTGATAAGGACAACATTTTCGTTAATACTTTAGCTACAACAGACTTTATGAGATAAATGGTAATATATAATATTACACATCTCTAAAATATTATAAAAATACTGAAATTTAGTAAAAATTCATCAAATAGATAAACTTCTCAAATCTTTCTGTTAAAAAAGTTTTAGGTTAACGAAATGGTGGAATTATCGCGAATAATCTCCGTACGTGGTATACTTCCCTTAAGAGAGATTATTGCATAATTTCTGACTTTTTTTTGTGCATACCTTCACGGCGAGACAGCGCAGTAAAACAGTATTAATGTTGATAGTAATGTAAATGGCGTGTCCATATATCTCCCGCCTAAAACCCCATCCCTGCCATTAAGAAGTGATAAATTAGCTTTTCGTTACAAGTATTACCACACAGCTACCCCTTACCACCCCATACACGTCCTCCCTCAGCGAAGCAAAGTAAGAGATATGAACACGCCCTAATCTGCATTAACGCTTGTTCCATTCACCGTTTCCAAAGCTATATATATATATATATATTATTCGTTCACTAAAATAAAGGGACGTAAAGAGGGTTGAGGGAAGGTAATTTTTTAAAAAAAGAATTCAATTCTTTAGTAGTCAGAAACCATGCATCATGCATTAGTGAAGAAAAAAAAGTGTGGAAGTCTACACCTTTTTAGAATTCAACAAATATAAAGAACTATTTGATTTATGGGGAGGGGGGAGAAGGAAAGAGGGCGGGGGTAGTTACTTATATTACTACCCATTTAAGTTTACCGTAACTTACAATAACTTAACCATGGGCATAGGATGCATTTTAAGACAGCAGCACACACTCATTCAGATAAAACCAGCCCCCAATGCCTTCCTCAAACAGTTTTTATAACCTTAAAAAAAAGACCTCCAGTCAAGGCCAAACACTACAATTTCCTCTAACTCCGCTTCCCCCTTTCCATTTTGTTTTTATGCATCATAACTGGAGTCTTGACCAGTTCGGCAGGCTGCGGTTCAGTGCAGGCATGCTGTACTTTAAAGGCGTTTCTTGATCGATGTGATTATTCATACTCTATCCAGACGAATAATGGTGCAGACCCCTTACCATAATCCCGTTCACTATAATAATTTTATCCACAATTACTTTGTACATACATTTATGATCTAATTTAAATTCTACTATAATATCAAATTCACATCAATCAATATAACTGTTTTGCATAGTTTCCTCAATTTAACGACACTTGGTTTAATTAGAACACCAGAATACCCACATAGGCATATCTGTACTGATTACACGTATCCACAAATAGCATTGCCTCTATAAAACCAATAGGTGTAATTAATACAAAACCAAAGAATTAATATGGCACGCAAACGAAAAAACGTGACATTTAAAATTAGAGATTGGGTTTAATAGCCTCATTTTTAACAATTTATTGAATACTGGTTTAAATATTTACTACGTTGACACAGTTTGGAATTTTGTGGTTAGGCAATTCAATTTAATCGAGTTAAATACATATTTGACTAATTTAATAAAAGTTAAAATATGTTACTTCAGTTGAATTAATTATAAGTCAATCAGAGCTAGCTATAGTTATACACTGCGGGCACTTACACCTAGGTTTCTAAAATATCACTTACATTAGCCTAGACGCTTCAATAAGAGCACTTTTCTGCAGATTTGACTCAGGTACACACGGATTTTATTAAAAATGAGCTTTAGACAAATTTAAGAAAAATGCAGTGGTTAAAGTTTAAAAAAAATAGAATGTCTCTGCAATTTACTAGGTTTCAAAATATAACCATAATACAGGGAGTTTTTAGAAATAAACTTTTTTGTATGATTTTTTTTACCATGTCTTACTACCCACCTGAGTTATATGCATTTTACCAGGCTAATTGCGTGGGGATGGAAAAGTTCAATTTAGATCAAAGGTACCCACATTTGCGTGATGAGAGAAAGTGGGAAATCACTTAATCAAATCGCCTTCAGAGCACTTGCGCGGGTAACAAGCTCCGACCTATTGTCATCCGGAAAACCAGACCAGACGAATTTAACGCATCCGCGTGTTCATAGATGCGGGAAGCATGAAGTAAGGAGAAGTTTGCTAACACACTTTAAGATAGAAACTAACAGGTTGCTGTTTATTCAGAGAAACTAAAGTTGCCCGCTCCAGGCGAGGTTTGAGGGTTGCTCGGTTTATCGTCCGATAAGGAAACCGCCAGGAAATCCCTCTTCTCACAAACTTTCAACTCGATTTAGAACCTTTACACCAGTCACGGTTGCCTGTGTCTACAAAAGGGTAGGCATACACCAGGGGTCTTCAAACTTAAGTCCAGGGACCAAAGTTTCTGTCCCTTGTTGGATCATGGGCTGCAATACTGTACACACAATATTAGGATTGAATAAATATTCAAATATTCCTTTCAGTTCATTCTTAAACTCACTGGGGATTAGGATGTATCGTTAAGTGTGTTGTCTGTTCCTTATCAGGATATAGCACGATTTCTCTCTTCTACTGGAGTTGTCATTTGTCGTTTTCAAAGTACATTTGTACTAAAACTTAATCCTTTTCTTTACGTAAAAACAAAAAATCCTTTATAAAACAACGTTAAGTAAATTAAAATCTTATTTATTCTATTAGTTTAATATATAAAATCCATAACAGTATTTTTTTTTCTCGAAATAATTTTATATACTTCATGAAACAGCGAGCCGCAAAAAAGTTACCATGCACCCCAAAAATGAGTAGACCGTAATGTTAAAAAAAAGATTCTGAACCCTAAATAAAGTATACGTATACTTTTTTTTCTATCACCGTGGTCCAAACAACAGCCCGCAAACCTACCTTATTCTAGCCCGAAAATCTCTACGAATCTTTAAATAGAAAATTAAAAAGAAACAGGAGCTACCATCGGTGGCCGCATGGTCTTGGGCGTCATTCTCGCAACAGACTATTGTCAACGAATGGGAGATCAGAGGTCGAATCTCGGTACGGTATACAGAGTTTTATCGTAAAATGTTTTTAATTCTCGCCTCGCGCAAATACGGGTACATTTCCTCTAGATATTCAGACTTCTTCACCCCTAGTATATTAAAGTAATTAGTAAATATGTGGGTAGCTTATACGCGAATTGAGATGTGGTGCTAAAAAAAGTCTTAGCCCCCTTAATCTGCGTTATCTAAAAACTTTCGGCAAAAAACTCTGCTCTTTCATCTCATTAAATATGTTGACAGTCACAATACTACTGTATTTTTATTCTATAATGGCTCCAAAGTGATTAAAAATAAGTAAATTTTTTATTTCCACTAAATACTTTTACCATGCTTAGGTCCAGTTATGTCCGCTACAGCATACATGCTGTCCCGCGAGTAATTAAAGGTTGCACCATTCCGCACGTGGTATATGCATTTAACGCATTGTCTTTCCCCTCCCCCTCTATTTACTTAGGAAATCACCACGTGATAACGCTTGTTTCGTGACGTCACCGCACCACGCCACCTGGATCACGCGGGGAATGACGTCACCTGTTTACTGACGAAGCGAGTTACATCAAGGTAATGAGAGAGAGACCGGCGGCAGAAAATAGTCAGTATCGGATAGTCGAAGGCTGGAGGTTAAGTTCAGATAAAGTAATATTCTCAACAATCTCTTCAGAATTTTAGGAGGAATTAACCTCTCCCCCTGGAGTGATTGTGGCTAGAACTTCCTCACTCACTCCCTTCGGTTATAAAGGAGCATAGAGCCAAACTGGGAGCTGAGAAGCGGGGTAAGGGGGTAGGGGGGTTGCAGAGAGTACTCATAGTCGGGGTAGAGCTATTACACCAACATGGGATCGAACTCTGGACAACCTGCTCCCCAAACACTCGTTAACGAAGTCAAGTTCGTATTTGACCATTTTACTCGTTAGATTTACCAAAATAAAGACCAATTTCAAAAAGATTATAATCTTAGATGTATTTATTTCTGAAAGTGTGACACCCAGAGGGGCAAGGGTATCAGATATATACAAGGAGTTATTAAAACTATTAGATAACAAAAATGGTCAGTTTTAAAATTGCCAAGAAATTGTTGATACCTTTTTTCCCTCTGCATATTTCTACTATCGAGGTAATATAACTTGTATCAAGCATTTAAAAAGCCGTCTGAACTTACAGTATGAACAGAAAAAAACGCCATCAAATAAACTAGTTCCGCGACTCCGTGCTCTTCAGGACATCCGAGTACGGTTAGTTACTTTTCTGTATAGCGAGTGTGTGCCTTCGAGCAAGGTCATTCACTCGCGACTTCCATCAGGTGACAGAGGAGAGGGGAAATGGAGGAAGGACAAAAGGTCCAGCTACATACTTATTACTCCTAGACAACGCACCCCGAGCCACTGCGACCTACACGCCATTGAAGCAGCTACGTCATGTGGGCTGGTGCAATGTAAATAGAAGAGATATATAGCACCACGAAACAACGTCACCCAGTACACAGCAGTTAGTAGTATGTCGTGCGGTCCTTTCATTTATCTTTATAATTATTTATTTGTGTTTGTCTGGTAGTGGTTTTTTCATGTATAGCTAGTTACTTTATTATATTTACCACTCAAGTATCTGTTTTAATATGCTAATATAAAATACAGCACGGATCTTCTAGTTAATGATTCGATAATAGTAACTATTATACTAAATACATTTATGAATGCTAGCTATAAGATTTCTCAAAAATAGTATCTTAAGTGGCCAAAAAGAACAAACCGACCCATTTTTGGACAGTTACCAATTTAAATGTATATGGAATATACGTAGTGATTAGTATAAAATAAAACAGCACGTGGCACCATTTTAGTTAAACAGTAGTTTATTATCAGCAGGATCATTATGATAAATGACTGGTAAACAAATTCCTTTGATTTTTAATTTCATTAAAAATGAATCACTTGAAATTATTCATTTAAAGAGACGTGAGAGCACGACTTTAAGCGCTGGCTAGTGTACTGAGTGACGTCACACGCTCAGTCAATCAGATGTCTCTCTCCAACTGGCGCTACCTTCTAAATCTTTACATTGAGCTGGTGCGCCTCCTAGATGTATCAACTCTAAAGGAACTACATGACTATTATTGGAGGAACAGCGGGGTCACTCGTGACCAAGCTTTCAATATAAGAATGGATTTCGCAAGTCTAGTCCATTGATGTTGCCAGTAGCTCCCTGCCCCCAGCCTTACCTTACCTATTACACAAAATAAAGTTAGGAGATTTGGCAACAGTTAACCGGAGAGAGCTAAAAATGAGGCATTTCTAAGTTTGATCTGCAGTTCCCTCAACACAGCGTAATGCGTATTGGTATATTCCATTCACGGTAGGAATTACTCTCTGAAAGGTACTTTTTCCTGCCAATATCCTATTTAATAGATTTCTGGTAGGGAAAAAGGCCTTTCAGAAAACAATTCCTACGCTGAATAGACTTTAGACAATACTTATACTGGAAGCGTTTAAAAGCCCTGAGGCATAAGACAATTATTATTAACAAGTTATAGAAAATAAAACCCCGCTACCATCTGCAAGTTAACTAGTCAAGTAGTCAAGTAGTAATTTGTAAAGCCCAGCCCTTAATTTGATAGTTGTAATTCATACAATAAAACAAATCTTTCAAGTAAAATGTTTTGTTGTTCCCTCTTGAGACAACAAAGGCAAGGCCAGGAGGAAATTTGCTAACGATAGGCCTACAAGATAATCACTTTGTCTATGTTTTAGAAGGTGACAAATAGGAGGGTTTTCTTGTATTTTTTATTTTATGGAAGCTTCTATATGTATTGTTTTAGGTAGTCTTGCAACCAGGGAATGGGGTTCACTACTGGTTTTGTTATCGCATGGGACAGTCATGACACGATTTCGAATAATTTTTATTTAAGTGTCCCTAGTTAAGGACTTGTGTTAATTTATTTTCGTGAGGGATAAACAAAAAGTACATAGCCATTTACCTCAGCGATATATATCTAATTAACCTAATGGTTTATTACTTTTGATGCCACTCTAAAATCATAATTTACACGTGTAATATTTTAATTTAAATAATATAAGCAATTCAGTGCAGTAAGATAACAATTTTATTATATATGGTTTTATTAATTTAATCAATCCAACGAATCTGCTATACGATCTCTACTAGCTTTAATTTAAAAATTAAACTCCGCGCTGACCGCGACTTCACTTCTTTGTCACTCCTTGACGGTGGTAACAGGCTAGCTGCAGCCGGGCTTCACTTCAGTTTGTGACCATTTTGGCGCGTAGCAGGTAATGTCATTTGAAGACAATGTTTTAGATTTAGTAGATTAGAGAAACTAATTTAGTGTCAGAACCGTTAATGTAACAAGCCCATTCCTTTAGTTTTTTAAAGGGAATTCCCTATCTCTGTTGTACTTTTTGCTCATTTGTTTTCGTCGCTAGAGGACGCTGTGCCAAGTCGTGGATGAAAATAACCATTCTTCTTCCTGAGCGCATTGGACCAACGATCATACCTCCTTCCTAGGAGACGAACTTTTTAAACCAAGTTTTTTAAATAAACGCAAAGCTTGGCCAGCTTTTAATTCATAGCTCTTAACAAATTACGATGATATATATAAGTTTCATATTCATATAACACAAACCGGAAGTAAAAGAAGATAGACATATATATATATACATATATATATACATATATATACATACATATATATACATATACATATACATATACATATATACATATATATACATATACATATACATATATATNATATACATATACATATATATATACATATATATATATACATATACATATACATATATATATATACATATATATATATATATATATATATGTTTAGCACCGTCTCTTACTACCGGTTCATATTATATGAATATGAAATAATTATACTTTTGTTAAGGGATTGAGAACGTTGATTTGAAAACCATTAAGGAATAAATCACCCTTAGTGGACTCGAACCCCATCTCACAGTGCAATGAGGTCCATTATGTCGTTAGAGCTTTAACAGGCACACACGCATGTGCAACATGAGTTACACGAATGGACACATTAAGTGGGCTGCCTTGGTAGCCGACATATTGCCAATGAGATGATGTGCTTAGGTTTAACATTGAGAAAACCTTAACAAGTACACAAGTTTGTTGTATACTATTCCAACTATAGTCTATTTTATATACATATATTCACTCGAAAAAAAAAAAGTTTAAAATCTGACATATTCCACTCTAAAAAGTCCAAAAATTCACATATTTCCGTTGCTAGGGGAGGGGTAGGGTCACAACACATTGTATTGTCATTTATATTTTCCTCCTGCCGGACAGCTACACCCAAGGACGTTATAAACCCACTTTTCTGGTGTTTAGGAATTCCTGATGGCCTATTTAAGCGCCTTAATATTTCGAAATTCAAAGTTACAATTTGGTGCAAACATCTGATATTTAACATTTTAGTAGCTGGTATCACACTTATTTAATATATCTTAACCAAACATGTTCTTATTTTTAACAATCAAAGTTTCTTAGAAATGTTAAGGGTGCCTAAATCAGTCTTCTAGAAACATGTCATTTGATTTAATACTTGTAAAATTAATCCAAAAAGTTATCAAACGCTTCCAATAATACTTCGTTCTAAATTACAGTATAATTTATATTCAAATTACAAATTAATGGGTTAAGAATGTTAATACAATAATTTTAATTTTTTCCACCTCTGCAACAGCATGGGTTTCCAATTAAACTCGGGACTAGCCTATATATTCCTCATGCTAGAGGGGCCGTCCTTCAATTGCGTGAGGCTTTTTAACATGTTCGCCTCCTAACCTTTTCACCAACGTAAAGGATTGTAAGATAAGTTTTTGCCCACCACTTCCCCTTTCTATCTTATGATTTTTTTTATGGTTTTTTAAATTATATTTTGATATTTAAGTTATTTTAAGATACAAGGATTGGTAACAAAGCGAGTGATGTGACATTTCAGAATACTTAAATGCCAGTAAAATTAGATGTACACATAAGTAGTTTTGTTTTATTGTCTTACCATAAAGTTATTAGAAAAACCTCACGTTTGATGTATTCAGAACCCCCCCTCCACTCTCGTTAGAAAACTTAAGAACACATTGAAACCCTCCCTCAAAAAGACACACAAAGTCCTGCGCAATTTAAGGACTACCACCTAGCCAACTACACACATTCAGGCAGGTACGGTAGTTTAACAAGTGTAAAAGTTTACTGCCCTTAAGTTAAATTTTTTTACTAATACAGCCGTGTTTAGAACGCTCACGATGGCTATAACAAAACAACCGGGATTATATATAATCAGCTATCTTTGTTTAACTTACTCCTAAAACTGTGTGGTAAAGTAACGTTTAAGCAGAGAAGGGTAGCTAGATTGAGGGAGAAATCACTTACCTTGGAACTCGTCAATGAATAATGTCAAACATGTTTAAAAGGTTACGTCTTACGCGATAGGCAAATGTTTGGGTCGACTAGTTTCAAGTCATCCACCTCACCCTTCGATAGGACGTTCCCTCAGTGAATGGGCCCGAAGTTTGGCGCTATACCCTGGAGTTGGTTACGCTTTTCATCGAGTGCCTCCTTGAAACCGCTAAATAATAAAGCCACCAAGTTTTGCCAAGCCATAGCCTTCTCACCTATCTGTTTACAACTAGATCCCAAACATGGGACTTCCACACGCACTTAATTGGATTAATTAACTAGTTAAGAAACGCGAAGATATAATTATGTGAAATGAATTGCCAACGCCATACATCCAGACGAGAAGTTACCACCGTAATGTCCCTTTTTTTATTCCCAGCAACTTTTAGGTTGTTTATTCCTCACTTCCAAACTCGACATGATTAAATAGATGCATCAAGAACTTTGGAATTAGGAAATGATTATTTCATTTACAGTTACCATACGCATCTCCAATGCGCGTTTATTTTTCTGTGCTATAAAATTCGCAACAAGGTCTACATGTTTAAAAATTTTAATTTCATTTAAATAAACTGAGTGGAGTCATCACGTCACTTCTGCAATAATTTTGTTATTAATTTAGTAAAACACAAACATTCTTAAAATTAAAGACGGTAGGCAACTTTGCCGAAAACTTCAAATTTTGCATGTGAACATCTAGTTCCCGAAAGGTCGAGGCCACAGTAAAATAAAAGTAATTTCGCGATTTTAAGCGTTGACAAAATAATTCAGTAATAATTGCCGAGATTAAAGAGAGAATTCAATTTTTTTTTCTACCATTACATTGGTTTCATCAAGCCCACATTAATGTATTAATGAGCCAAACATCATGGTGTGAAGCTGTCACTTGACAAGAGTGTCAATGTTGAAATCTAAAAGATAACAATAAGAATCTATTCACGGTTATTGCCATTAAATATTTTACTCATAATTATATATTTTTACTTTTTCACTATCATTCAGGTAGAGAAAGTATTGTGATCGTCAAAAAAAATTGAACGAGATTTTTAGGAATCTTGACGTTTCATAAACCCCCCACACCCCCGAAACCAAAAAAGTTTTTTTTTTTAATTTTACGGCCTTCTGTCTATCTCCAACTAGAGCTTAAACTATTTTACTGATCAGGCTAAGACTTGGTGTCTACGGTTTTCATAGGGTTGCCCCGGGGTGTTTTTGGAATTTGATATCTAACCCTAAAATTAACAGTATTGTAATAAAGGGCGAAAAGAGGAAAAAAAAAATCCCAAAATCAGCTTTAACGATTTTGATTAAATTCGTATATATATGTTTAATAAGATTATAAATAAACTGCTCATTTTCATTTTCCCACGAAAATGACTTTTTGGCTACTTTACAGAAGCAGAAACTTCCGTATCTCCGCAACTATTTGAGATATTAAATAACTTTTCATTGCAAAGTTGTAGGACTATCAAGAATAAACTTTTATATGAAATAGATCTGTATAAAAAGAACAGTTTCCGATATATTGGCAAATATATTAATACAATTTTATGAGCTTTAGTTGTAAATAGATACTAAAGTTTTAACGCAATAATTCTCCAATTCCATAGAGTAATTAGAGCATATGTGAGAACAGGAAATTTATAAGTAGCGTAACATCGCAAACATAAAACTAATGGGGTTTAAAAGAGAGCAAGCAGGATATATATAATGAAATAAATATTTTTCACAAGCAAATATAACAGTGGTTCATAAAATGCGGGTCGCAAGCAGTTTTTTTGGTGGGTCACGAATATTTGTTAATGTGAAATATTTGATAATCATAAACAATCATAAAAAAACACGAACAATGGGAAAGGGGGGAACGAAGGGGGTTTGGGGGGNGGGGGGGGGGGTAGTTGAGTGGGAAAATAAGGCACAATATACGGATACGCGAACTAGGATTTTGCAAATAAATTAAAAATAAAACAGTATTTAAAAAAATATTTCTCATCTCTTTCATTAAGGCTTAGGTGAGTTAGAAAGTGTGCAGTTCTAAAAATTGGTTTGCAACTCAAATATGTTTTAGAGGCACAGAAGGAAAACTTTGGGAAGTTGAAGCAGAGTGTACCCCCAAATCCCCGTCTTTGGAGAGAACTAGCCTAAGCAGCTAATGTCAGGTAATAGATAAGATAACTGATAGCACAATCACTTATCACAGAGTTTGAAAAGATAACTCACAAGTTAATCTGTTCTGAATTCCCCAAATGGTGCAGCATCGTTACAGACTATCAGTCAAGCGCCTACAATGTGAAGAAATTTGTTGGGTTGGTTTTTCATACGACCTAACAGCTGATGCGTAAAGGAATCTTAAATAGAACGACACGACAGACCAACTCACGCGAGGCAAGTGGGCCCGACTGCCACTTAGTGACTCCCATTGGTCGAGCCGTGTGGTGTGATCCTCTCCTGGCCAATGGCAGTCGACGGCGCGATACCGTGACGTATGACGAGAGGGGAAAGGGGGGTGAGTTGGTCGGCTTACAACTGCTGTTGTGTGCCAGTTTTCCCTCCATGCGTTGTGCTGGTTGTAGCCAGGTAAAACGAGAGAGAGAGAGAGAGAAATACCCGCCAAAGGAGCAGATGCGTTAAAGAAAGTTATCCCGGCACATGTGTTATTTCATGACGAGTAATGACATGTTATTCATTACCAGCGTGTGATAATAAACACCTCTCCCATGGGTGAGATGTTTAAAGAGTTGTAGACAGAAGAAAGGAGGGGACCAACCTACAATGAATCGGACTGACCGGGAGAGGGAATCCAAGGACTATTTATAATAAGACGACAAAGTTCAATCGACAAGCAGCTCGAACCGGCGAGGAATTCCTTGAAATTGACGTGGGACCGATTTCATAGCGAGTGAAGGGTGATTCAATAACGCTGAGTAGCCAAGACTCAAATAGCTTCTGTACTAATAAGCGCACATATGTTTCTTTATCGTCATAGCACCGAAGAAAAGAAAAAAATAAGCATGCTACCGAATTAATATGTAATTTTTAAATTTTATAGTAAACTATCAACTATCCCCAGTAGATAACACAAACTTTTGAACTTTTCTCACACTTAATAAAATACCAAAGTGTAATTTCGTATTCACTTACCACGCAAATATGGTGTGGATATCAAATTAAGCTCGTTTGCATATTTGGTAAAAGTGACGACATATTTACAGGTCGATCAATACAGGAATTCTTATCTTTTAAGATGTCCGAAAATATAAAAAAATACAATGAACGGACTATACCACAACATTTTTTCCCCCATCGTGTCGGGGGTTGCGTGAGTTAATGGGATAGGAATGGATACAATAGTTTAAAAGTAAATGTATTCGAATTTTCGTGGAACAAGTGGCAAAACCTCTTAATAACACCCTTAGTAAGCCGCAACGGAATTCTAACCAAAATCTTCACTTCATACGGTCATCGGCAGCTCTGTCTAATGTGTGTCGCGTTAGACCATGTGAACATCGATGTGTTAAATCAATCTAGCGATAATTATGACAAATCACTAAGGAAAAGTTAACTTCATTTAACTTTTAAAGTGACAAGCCTACCTTGCACGTTTACACTGAGGCTTAACTTAAGATATTCTTTAAATTGGGGGAAAAAAAAAAGATGGGAAGGGAAATTGAACTTTGGACCTTTGGCTTAGTAAGCTAATGTTCCTACCACTGAGCTACCCAGGGAATCTCGTACCCAACGTCCTTATTACTCATATTTAAGGCACAATCTGTAATGGTTGTGCGGAAATCGTCAGAAACATAGATCGATCAATCAAGGCCTCGAGCTATCAGAGAATGCAGCCACCTTTGACACGGGAGGACTAACTGTCAATAGTAAATGACAACTGAACGAATATGCACAAGAATGACTGGGCACGGGACGAACTTGTGTCAGTGATGTGTGCATCGATGTACAAAGCCAAAGTTCCCCAAGCTCAATTATCTCTTTCAGGAATAATTTTTCAATTTAAATAATATGATCTTCAGATGTTGCTACAGCCATGCTCGGCAACAATCCATACGATGAGCCAGTGTGATCCATCAAGGATAGACTTCTGCCTTTCAGGGTAAAAAGAAATGCACATTTAAATATTGCTATAAAATTACCACACCTCAATTCCTCCGTGGAGCTTTTTCGCTCCACAGGTACCATTAGACGAGAGGAAAGATCAGGCTGAGTGCCAACTCACTATAGCTTGTCAGGTGAGTTGAGGCCGACCAGCATGGTGGTTAGGAGCACCTGTGCTTCCAAGTCTGTTTTCTGCTGCATCGTGCTGTGCAGCCTTCACTATCCCTGCCCCTCCCCCAACCCAGGTACCGCCATGCGTCATTCCCTTCCCTCGCACCAAGGACAAAAGGGCCAAAATTACAAAGCTCATTCTAATCACAACAGTTGACTCGCCGCATGTTAAGTTCATTCGAACCTTTACAATTTATTGTGCAATTTTAACAAGAGTATAGTTATAAACTATAAATAGTTACTCTATGATTTAAAGTCATTACAGTTCACAAGTTATAAGTAGTCAAACCTTCTATTGTACGTTTCTAATGATCCATTAATGAAGGGGACTCGTTTAGTATAACTAAACATTCAAATGAGGTGTAAACAATCAAATATTTATAATATGTTGAGATTTAAAAAAAACGTAAACGAAGTTTTTATAGTTGTAAAATTACATAACTTTTATCATATATACTTTTCTTTTTATACCCCAACAATTTGATCTTATTTTGTGGCCCACAAGTATTTTTTTTCAACTTAACTCCCCTAGTTAATACTATTAGTTTGTACGAACTGATCAGAGCATATAAAATATAGATTAGAAATATCTTTCATAAAATTTCTTACACAGACTTGCAAAACCTAATATTCCTGGTCGAGGCAGAGGGTCAGATAATCCCAAATAATATCCACCCAAATATATATGTATATATAGTCTATATATTCATTTAGTAGCATCGCGTCTTACTGCCCATTTGGGTTTTTCGCATGGTACCAATTACGCTAATTGTTTTAGAGATCAGGAACGTTAAATTTAGAGGAAGTGTACCTGCATTGTTGAGGAGGGAGAGTGGAAACACGTTTGGAAAGAAAAATTCAGATAACTTCAATCTCTGTCATCGGAAGTTTAGTCTGCCAAGAGAGTAACGTCCTTAATGTGGCCACCGATGCGGGTATGCGTTCAATTCACTGCTAAGACTAAGACTCAACAAATCTTAGTCATTCTTATGGATGAATGACAATAGCTATGCCTCTAAGAAGTGTTGTCATTCGAATAAGCCTTACAGTCTGACCAAAAGGCCTCTTCTGGCAGGAAGATTCTGTTCAATTCAAATTATCTATTGCAAGGAAGACATTTTACGAGAAGACTCAGTGGGGAGGGGATGTCGAAAAAACAAACACGTGTCATTCTCAAGGCAACGGCTTTTGCCACCAATAAAAAAACAACGTATGTCGTTCAGCTGCTTCAATTACGTCGACCTTAATACGGTTCATTTCGATACAAACTTTTCCACGCGGTCAAGGCAAACCTAAAGTGAAACTTTTACGACGTTGTTGGTAATCTTGACCTCCGTTGAGTGAAGAATCATTTAAATAATGCTTCCTCATTCTTTCCCTAAGGATTTGCTTTCTTTGTACTGCTAGGGGGGAAAAAAGGGAGAGTAGGTAGGTTTGTAATAATAGAAATTTAAATATGTGGAGAGCTGTACAATATACAAGTGTTTTTATATTCGTCTGGACTGTCCACATTATGAATTGCAAATGGATAGGAAAGGATTGGTTCTCAAAAACTAGTTATTCACTTGGTCAAAGCGAGAGGCTACGTTTCACAAAAATATTTAATAATAAGCATAACAACGCAAGCGCTTACAATACATTTTCTACATAAGAGCTTCCCCAATAATCGCCTGGAGAGAGTACGGTAAAACCATTACTACATCAACCTACCAAGGTCAAACTGCCATATTAGAACATAGCTTAGCGCCAGTTAAGGAACTATTTTTGCAGTTTTTAAAGCAAAATGAATTTTAATTATGGATTAAATATCCAAGCTATTCTAGTTATATTTGGGTGCGGATGCTTATTAAATGTAATTAATATTTAAATTGAAAAATGACACCTCGACACAAGAATCAAACCCGGGATCAATGACTTGGCACGCCAATGCTATTTATAGCTTAAACATCCAGGAGTCATCCCGTGCATGGGGTTATTCTTCACTCATATTTTAAGGTAGAGTCTGTAATGGACGTGAGGAAATCGTCAGCTACATAAGATGCGCTATCAATTGAATATGAAGTGAATAGTGACCATTGGCACGGAACGACTCCTGGATAACACTGGCGTAATAAGACAAAGGTGTAGGGTTCAATTCCAGTGTCCAGGTGTCATTTAATCTAAAGAACAAAATTATTTTTGGTAGACTAAATAAAATTCAGCTTTGATGGTTGTTTCTAGTATTAATTTATACATAAATAAACAGTCTTAGTATTTATCATGGCCGTAGAGGGTGGTGATAACTGTCTTAATTAACAATTCAGGATGCTCATTACAGATAATTAAGAATGAATTTTTTACTTATAACAATCTAGACTTAAATGATCTAACAGGAACAGTATTTTATTTACATTTATAATATATAATAATATTTAGCACCGCGTCTTACTACCCGTTTGGGTTATACGCTTTTAAGTACTAACTACGCTTATGGATTAGGAATTTGGAAGGTTGAATTAGAGGAAGTGAGCCCACATTTGCGTGTGAGGGAGAGTGTAAAACCATTTAGGAAAAACTACCCCCAGTTCACCCGACCGAGATTCGAACCTCGATCTCCCCGTCCTCAGAGGTTGAGCTCAACACGATACATTTATTAAAAAAACTGAAAGAAACGCACGCAATCTTGTCCCTTGCTCGCGTTTCCCTCCACTCCACCATCAGCCAACTCCAAACAAGTTTCCTATCCGCCGCGGTAGCCATCGGAAGTGTGACCCACAACAGAATACGACGAGTGTCTCATGATCCCACGTGTCACTTGTTTCCGACGACACGTGTCCCTCTCCCCGGTCGCTCTCACACCATCCAGGGGTAGTCGACTGGAGGGCGATTGCCAGTTGACCCGCAACTTCAAACCCGCCGCGCCATGCCATCCCGATGACGACACGACCTCCACTCAGAACCCGGGAGTTATTGGAGCCAATCATCATCCCAACAACGGGTGTCAAATAGGACCTGTGAAGAGGACCTAAGGCAGGTTCCCAAACCCCTGGATGTTGTTCGTGCGGACCAGGCAGTGTTGCCAAGAGCAAGATCGAAATACACTAGGACATTATTATTATTACCGCGTCTTACTACCCGTTCGAGTTATACGCACTTACGCTAATGTGTAATGGTAGGGTGATTGTGAGATGAAATGGAGGACATACAGTTTAACGTGGAATCCGAACAACGGTGGAGGCCTGGCATTCCTCACATTACCAAGATGTCTTGTCAGAGGTGAAGGAAGGGTTTGGTAATCAGATAAACCTGTTCCGGGACCGAGGATTGAACCCCGGCCGCCAGCCTAGAAGTCTGACACCCTACCCCTAGACCACCAGGTCACCTAGGAACTTGTTAATCTCAACTAATTGGGACCGAAGCTTATTTTTTAGCTTAGCGTCTTATTACACGTTCGGCCTACACGCTTATTAAATACGTTGATGGTTTTTAGGCATTAGGAAGGATATATTCAGAAAAAGTGAACCCACATTTGCGTAGAAGAGTGGACAACCATTTTGGAATAACTACCCATAGTACACCCGACTGAGAGTTGAACATTGATATCTCCCGTCAACGGCATTCTAGTTTATTGCGAGAGTACAACGTTAGATCATGCTGCCACCAAAGTGGGTCCGAGGCGTGCTAGGATTAGCGAAAATTCGGACTAAGTGGGAGAACACAGGGATAGAGTATTTTCACGAATTTTAAATAACAGTTGAAAATGAACTTAATCAATTATTAATTTATTTAAATGAACCATAACACGTAATATGTACTGTACTTAGTTCTAGCTATAGGAACATATTGTGTGTACTACAACATGTAAATATTTAATATTAGATATAACTTTTTCTTACTAAAATTCTATTTTTCATCTGAGCTTTTTAACTAACAAACTAAATTTCATTTGACAATCCTCCCCCCTACGCTCACCCACTATCGCCCCTCCCCCCTCTCGTTTTTGGAAAAGTGTGTTCGGATCATCCAGAATTTCGGACTACCGGGGCTCGGTATAACGGGATTTTGCTGTACTTCTGAAAATAAATTTCCCCACCGGTTACATCTGTTTGATCCAATGATAAAAATGTTAAATAATTGGATCTTTGTCACATTTTCGAACAACAGCAAACACACACACACACACACCATAGTCTTCATTCCAACAAGCAAAGCAGAACGCTACCTCACGCCCAGCGAGTCGAACCAGACTGATTGTTAAAAATTGTATAATTATTCTAGCTAACTAGAACGGGTACAGCACCCTTTGAAATAAAATTCAATTAGAACCGGAATATGAACCGATGAATATTTTTGGAATAAATAAAACTTTCTTAAAATTTCTAAATTTTAAAACCTAAATTTTATTTCATTCCCATTATGTTAATTTTAATTTTAACCAATTCCTTTCTTACTAAAAATTTAAACAAAGGTTATGGGGTCTCACAGTTTGAAAGTCCCTCAAACACCTTGTTCGGGCCCTGGTTAGATTGGTTAGGACAGAGACCCGAAAGGGTACGCGACTAACATTTTGAAGAAATTTTCTTTAGTATACTTACGTACTACATGTGGATCTGGTTCCACAAAATTGAAAAAACAAAGTTAGAAGTTATAGAAATCTGACAGTTTGACAGTTACTTCTGCTCCCTACCCCAGAAATCTAGCTTCGATATTTTCGTAACTCACGAGGGAGTGTGAAACACAAAAAGGAATTCCTTAAATAAAAATAAATAAAAATGCAAATGTTAAAGAATGGCATGACACAAAACAGTAACAAAGCTTGACACACGAAATAAAAGGAGAAAGGATCTTTAAAATACGTTAACACAAGTGTGCGTGTGTACCACGTCTTACTATCGTCTAGGTTTTTCCCCTTTTTTCCACTCTTCAGATAAAGAAAGATAAGAGTAGTAGAATTCTGAGGAAATTTACCTTTCATTTGTGTGGAGCAATAGAGTACAAGTTTAAAAACACCCTTAGTACATCCAGCTGGGATTCGAACCATGATATACCCGTCACCTGCATTCCAGTCTAATGTAAGATTGACGCCTTAGACCATTCAACCACTTATGTTGGTAAGTAAAATTTTGATCTTTAGTTTATTTATTTGACAAAACAATCTCAAAAATTGGACTAGTAAATATTTGGTACGTAGAATTATAATTGTTTTGAGAACAAAATTGTTTTGAGAACCATTCTTTTAAAAGTGTCAAATGAAAAATTAAGCTATTTTAATTTATACAATTGTGTTTATGTATATAGAGAACTTAGTACAAACATCAAAGAATCATTTGATCTCCCAAGTCACACATAGCTATTTAAGGGTTCACACCGGTTCCATAAGATACGTGCGTTGTGGGTGGGTCGCGGGATAAGTGGCAGACCCCCTCCCTACCCCCTTTCTACACACATACACACACTTTTAATCATCTGATAAAATAGGACTCGGTGCCGTTTAAGGAAACATTAAAGAGTTTTTTTCCAGAATAAATTTAAATACCAGTCTGGAACAATGGGTAAATGATCAATGGGATTTAAATCTACTTAGAGAATTATTTTTTGTCATTCATGTGTATCAGTTGATACAAACATTTACTATTTCAAAGCGAGAATGGGTTTGACCTGCCCTCCCCCAATATCTATGAGCTTACTTTGCTCTCTTCTCTCTTATGGCCCAATATAAAAACGAAGTTATAAAAAAAGAAAAAAGCACAACATGGTTTTGGGTGCGGTAGCTGATGTACTCTCATTAACTAGCTACTTACCTACTAAAAGACGTAGCCCATGCGCAAGTGAGTTCCCATGTAACCGACAAAGAGAGATTCTCGTGCAATGACCTTTTCATTAGGTTAGAAGAACAGTACGTTTAAAATACTCAACATGTTCGTTAGGTTGAAAAGTTAGTGAATAATCTTTGGCTATGCCTTTAAGGTCATTCGACGCATCAAAATTTTATATCACACCTTTAACCAATGTTTAATTATGGGCTATAAACAAAGATTCAATGATTTCAAATCATTACAGTTCACGAGCTAACGGGGTCAAACTTTCTGCCTTCTGTGTGTCATTTTTAGGGTATACTAATGTATGTGGCAGAAATTTACTATAACCAGACATTCAGTTGTACAGAATTAAATACTTATAATATTAATATTTCATATAATACTTATATATATAATATCAATATTATTGATATAATACTTATATCAATAATATCGATATTATAAAATTTATTGGTGTAACACACCTATGAATTTCTGGTCATTCTAGATTTCAGCCCCATGCATTACTTTAACTTAACAATGGTACGCAAAAAGCATGAAACATCATAGCCAGTGAACTGTAATGATTTAATCATTCTTATCCCCGATAATTTGATCTCATTTTGTAGTACACAATACTGTTATAGATTTTTTTTTATTCAAAGTTAACTTTACTCGTTAATTTGATCAAAGTGTCCAAATTGCTTATGTAAATATAAGTTTTATATATGAAATTTTTACTTTTGACTGTACCGATTGTTAAGACAACACCGACTAGACGAACATAATATACCCGGCCGTGGCAGGTGAGATAATCGCAGCTCTCGCCACATCCAAGTAGAACGGACGCCGCCTGAGGTTAATATTTTCTATCTTTTAGCCCCAACTAAGTTAAATTCCCTGCCAAAATGTTTTACACTAAAAAAAATTTAGTAATTAATTCTATCAAATGAGATTAAACCACGAGTTCATCAATACATGTACATCAACCAAGCATTTCTCCCAGGAGTTACGTTCCTTGAATTTAGGCCAAGGTCACCCCCTAAGGGCACGGAAAAGGTCCATAGGCCTTTGGACGCTGCGTTCAGGCATTAAGGTGAAACGTGTTTAAGACGTCAAGAAAGCTCAAATAAGGGGTCTCTTATTTCAAAATATGGCTCAGTTCAAAATGGAAGGGAAAGGTAGCAACGTGATATCTTAGGATTAAAAAATACTTTAAAAAAAATTAAAGTTGAATGTTCATTTTAAGAAGGTTTCACGTGAAATCTAAGTTTTTAGATCCAAATAAGTTGTTATAAATAAAGAACCAGCTCTCCTCAAACAAATAGTCATTTTTGACAGGGTCTCAACATAACATTCTAAGATAGTTTAGGATTGTTATAGTGGTTTGGAAGCTTCAGAACTGGCATTGCCATAAGAAATACAACAGCGTGAAGATATTCCTTTTCTAGTAAGACTACGCCCTCATGACATTCAACGCTGTGGCCACAAGTTGTGTTTTTCATCCACGCTCACCCTAACCAGTATGTGGCACGAACGTCATGAATGTCACAGAAACTCTGGTACTCTTGGAACTTCACAATTAAAACTGTCCTGGGAGTAGGTCGACAAAATCTAAACAAAAAACGGTAATAGGACGGGAGGTTTTCATTAACATAAAAAAAAAGAGCCAGACAATGGTAGTATAGTAATTGTAGTATAGTCACTCCCCTATAATTTTGCTTTTCAAGAGTTTAAAAGTTACTAAAAACGGGTACGGATTAATCGATCTCGCGGATATTCATGTCACTTTTGACGAGGTCTGTTGAGGGAATTCATTTTTTTTTTTAGCACTGTGTCTTACAATGCGTTCAGGTTATACGCTTTTGTACTAATTTCACTAATGTGTTAGGGATTAAGAACGCGATATTTTAGATGAAGCATACACCTGTATTTGGGTGGAGGGAGAGGGTAAAATTATTTGAGGGGTGTAATGACTGGTTTGGATTACTATAAGTTATGTAAAAAGCCATGGATGAAGGTAATTTTTCTTTAAAGTAATATGTAGAGTATGCTTTTAAGATTCATCCATGAAGAAACACGCACTTCTCAGAAATGATGTGAAAAGGATTTCACCCCTAAAATAAATTTTTAATACCATATTTCCTGTTAAAAGAACAACTGCGCAGTATTTGGCAAAAGACGCCAATTCCCTATACCAATAAAAAGCTAGCCTTCACAACACCTGTCGCCAGGACTCTTTCTATTAGTTAGATTTTACACTGTTGGCGAGGGGAGAAAAAGGCAAGTGGTAAGTCATATATGAACCGTTTGTGCGTATCAGCCTGGCATCCAGGATCCAAACATTGGCATCCGGGATCCAAATGCCCAAGCACAAGTCAGAGCCACACACTGGCAGTCACAGTCTAACACAGTATAAAATAACTTGCATTAATATCACAAATGTGCAGTGATATAAAACATTTATTTAGAATATGTATAAGTAATTAACAGGTGTCATTTAAATAAACTGTGTGAATAAACAGCCATCAACAATTCTCTTTCTTCAATTTTATTAATATAACGATTTAATTAGTGCTCGAACACGGAGCTATAGAAAGCTGGTTAAACCGTATATTTTCCGTACAGTGATGATAGGCGCTCAATCGTGGAGCTTTAGACAACCTAAACATCACAGCATTATTTATCAGGGAATTAATCCGTAGTGTTTCAATCGACGCCCAAAACGGGGTGATTGATTTCATAGTACTACAGGGGATAAAAAAAAACCCACCCTCAATGCACCCGGCAGAGATTCGAACGTCTATCTCCCCGTCATCGACAGTAATTTAATTAATCCAATTTAATAGTGGTTCTTAACCTAAGGGTAGCTACCCCGTTTTGGGTAAAGTGGCTATCCAATAGGGGTAACAAGGCAAACGGATTTTTTATGTATACCTATACTAAATTATCAGTTTTTCTTCAAGACTAGAACTAGCAATGCAATATTTACAAATGATTGTACATAAACAGCAATACCAACCTTCTCACTAATATTTTACCTGTAAGATTTACAGACATCCTTTTTATATGGAATTTTTTTTCAATACTTATTGTTAGTTCGCAACAAGTTTTTTTAAAGGGATAAATAGGTTCTCGGATAGTTTGGAACACTTATGTAAATGCGCTGCTATTTCACTTCTTATGGCACTGGGAGGATTAAAATGGGATTGATCAATATATATATTTTCACTGCACTAAAGCAGGTCCTGACTGCTCTGGGACTATTAGGAGAGTGTCGGCACCTCCGTTTTACCACAGGGTTGTTTACGAAAATTTTGATTCTATAAGGTTCCAATAACGTGATGCAATCCTCCCTTGTCTTTGCTTGGGTGGGCAATAGAGACAGATGAACGTTGCACCACGTATATATTTACTGTGAAATATAATATAAATTAAATACATTTGTAATATTATTACGTTGGCTTAGATTTGATCATCTCCATTAATTGATCAAAGAGGGATTAGCGACTCCTGACAAGTTTCCTTTTCTCTTCCTCAGCGCCACACTTCTTAGTGCTATAATATATGTAATTTGTATTTTTCAATTCATGACGAACCTCTCTAGTCAATAATCTTTTAGGAAACTGGAGCTTCCCCAGGAATCTGACCTGTACTTTAAATCTCTAGTTGTGGAGAAACAAAGCAACAGGCCAGGCCTGTCTATGGGGGGAGGGACTGGATTGCAGGTTTGTGGGG